>BLXT01008183.1:1801822-1815991 GCA_019648995.1 Plakobranchus ocellatus
CGCCAACGCTGTAAAGCAAGGCACCTGATGATGATGATGATTGTTCAACACTCACTACCATGTAATATTACTGATCATAAATAATAATGTTTACATTACCCTCATTTTGGTTTCTGATGAGTTTCTATTTGTCAGTATTGGTTACATTTTTGGGATTGTATCTTTGGCCATGGTTACTCTTTATACTTATTTCATTGATTATCTACCATCTGACCATTTAGCCGAGATATTTGAATTTTGTGAGTTTGATTTTTTCACCTTGGCAAACGAGATTGCATTTGGATTTTGAGATGGCCATGCATTCCGTCTTTTGTTGTTATTGTTGTTGTTTTAACATAAAAAGGTAGGTCTATTCTTTGGTCTCTAAATCGATTTTAAAGTTGTTCACCGGATTCTGCTATTAAAACTGTATAATCTGCATATCTGAGATTATTAAGATTTGCTCCATTTAATTTTCAGTCTGAAATATCCTCTAGATTTATTAAGATTATTTCCGATATCGATTCAAAAGCCTGGAAGTTTTTTTTGCATCTCTATATTATATATTTCTATAAACATTACCAAAGTGATTATTGCGTCTCTAATTCGGTTATCAGGCACATGCCAAACTGTTCAGCGAATAGACGCTGATTCTACTATTCAGCGAATAGACGCCGATTCTATGAGCAGTTACTGGAGATCGCTAGGATGAGATATCATCACTTGCCTGTTGCATAAAACGGGTTTGGTGCCTTATTTATTCAAGCTTACAGCGAGTTTATTTCTGCACGCCCTGTAAGTTTTTTAAAGCGTGCTAAAAATAATAAGGAGGACTTGTTTTTTGTTTTACGTGCCCTAAGTTCCTTGGAATACTTATGCAGAAAAAAGTCCTCTTTTGCAATAAGCCTATTTATTCTGGTCCTGGAAATAGCTATCATTTATGCCCTCCTCGAAGGGAAGGTACTCTGTTGAAAGAACCCAACAACGCAACTTGGTCGAGTCATCTTTATAGTAGTAATGTTATCTAAATCTGCATCTAGACTCTAGATCTATACAGACTTTTCTTTTTTAAATCTACACGCAAGAATCTAGATTAGATTATATATAGAGAAAAAGCAACCTCTATCGCACATTTAATTAAATAAAATCATTAGACGTTTTATTGTTGTTTTGGGCGTGTTTTTTCCCTCTATACCGGCTAGATCTAAATCTACATCTAGATCTAGATCTAGGCCTAGATATTAGAATCTCAAGGCATAGTAAGGTAGCCTAACCAGTAGTCTATTTACCAATTGATTTATTTGGGGCCTATAAGGGTAAAATATGAATAGCAGATCAATCCAGATCTAGATCGAGGTTAGATCTTGCTGCTCAGATAGATTACTGATTTAAAATCTAAATGTAGCATTTAAACATAAGGCAAGACTTCTGACTATTGGGCCCAACATAAGAAATTCTATGCATGCTAGAGCTAGATCTAGACAGCTTTTTCAACTGCCACAGTATAACCATTTGATCGTGTAGAAGCATGGGATTCAGATTTCTTAACTTTTGTATATAGGCCTAATGTTATGAACCCTTGGATTTAGAGAGCTATACATTTTCTGAAAGTCCTTATTTACTTGATTTGTGCCTGAGACATTGGACCATTGGTATTCTATATATCAATGTGTGTTGAGAGGCATAATTTATAAATCCTAAAAAAGAAAGAAACTTCTCAAACAGCATCTAAACTTGAAATTTGAAGGATAAATCTGCTTATAAGTAAAATAATGCAGCTACAGATCAATAATTGGGATGATGTATAAAATGTTATGCTATCTGTATAATACTAACAGTCTGCTGACCTGTTTAACACTATCAGTACGCTAACCTGTATTTACTAACAATCATTACAATTCTCTAACCTGTATAACACTACCAGTCTGCTGACCTGTTTAATATTATAAGTATATAACCTGCATAATACAAACAATCTTTACAATCCTCTAACCTGTGTAACACTACCAGTCCGCTGACCTGTTTAACACTATCACTACTCTAAAAACCTGCACAATACTAATAATCTTAACATCAGCTAACCTGTATAATACTAACAGTCAGCTAAAAATCCATTTTTCTGTGATAAATGCCCTTTCAGGTTTTAAAAAATTGATTCTATATTCAGTCTGGACTTAATTTTGTTATGATATTTATCATTGCTAGGTTGAGGAAAAGATCTCATTCAGGGTTTATTTCGTTTTTATTTATATATTTTACTCTAAAGAATCTCCTTCATATAGATCAGGCAATATCCTACCTACGCCATGTTTGAGTCAATCGATGAATCTTCAATCTTTTATGCTGTGTTGGCATTTGCCTGGATCACATTCTTTTGGGAAAGCTATCTCTCCCTAAGACAGGTAGATAAACATTTACTGGGATTCTTGCATTGTTTAAATGTAACTGGGAATAAATGTTTCTTAACAAGAAACTATATGATTGAAACCTCAACAATTTCATGGTGAATAAAAGAAAAAAGAAAGAGTGATTTTTTTTTCAATTGGTAAACAACAAAATTATGTATTATAAATATTGAAAAAAAAATGATACGTTGTTCTTTTTCGCATGTGGTAAATGGTCCACCCTAGTCATTTTTTTCACGAAAAAATGTTTACTTTATCAAGTCCAATTCATGTCTCTTAAACAAGGTAAAGTTTCCACCCTGCAAATGCATACCACACACAAAATCTAGAAAACTTTTTTTATGTAGGAATCTTGTCACAAGCATAAAAGTGGACAAATTTACACCCAGTAGAGTCATGACCTTTTCATTTGCACTTATTTGACCCCTTGATGAGGGGGCTTTGGTGGCACAGTAAGTAATAAGCTTGACCCAAAAAGTCTGGATCTTTTCATCGTAAGTTTCAGTCTACCATCTGCACTTGGCCTAGCTAGGCAGCGAAGCCTGCGATCAACTAATTTTGATCTTTAAATATGCATATCTCTACAAGCATGACATAAACATCTGTAATGTATGGTTTTATATTGTTTGTTATGTATCATTATCTAACTGTAAAACTAAGTCATTTTGTTTTTTTCAGCGTAGAAAAGCTCAGTCCAGCAAAGTTGTCCCTGAGGATCTGAAACATGTGATGGAACAAGAGACATTTGACAAGGCTCGAAGCTACCACTTAGATAAGAGCACCTATGGCTTGTGCTTAAGTGTCTACAGCCAGTTAGAAGCAACTGTACGTAACTTGCGCAATGCTTTAAGCTACACAGGCAATTGAAATCCATGCCTAGTATACTAGGCTGTATGCTTAAAGGCGTTTAAACTGTTGACTCTCTTCGTATTAGGTGTTTTGCTATTGTATCTGTAGATTGGGGGGTGATATTGTCATTCCAAGTGAAAGTTAAGAGAAACTTTATTGAATGACAGGTTTATAAAGTTATTCTCCTTCTTTAGAAAGGGGTGAAAGCTATGAACAGTTCGGCTGAGCAGGATAAGTTTTGCAGTTATATAGGCATATTGATGTTTTGGCAAACCCTCTTATGCAAATGGGGCTGACCTCATGGAAAAGTGTACTTTTGGTGCTTTGAAAGACAAGATAATCAACTACAAATAAGCTAGATATGTAGAGTTCATTGCAAGTATAGCAAAAAAATATAGCTTACAACATAGGACTTACTTGATAGGACATTTTTGAAAGCCACATGAAACTCCACAAAAAAACTCTTATCTGATACAGTTGTTCTATAATAGAAATGAATCTAATTTTATAAGATATTTGTGTGAAATGAAAGACAAAAAATTAATTATGTAATATATATATGAGGGTTTGCCAAAACGTGGGCTGTCATCATAGTTAAGTGCAAAAGATTTTTTACAAGCCTTATTTGAAAAAGTTGAACTCATCAATGCATAGATTTTCATTTTGTGAGTGTCATGGTATATGTTCAAAAAATCAGTGTTGGTTGCATCTTTGCTGTCGAAATGAACCAAATAAGTTTCATTCGTAAATATATGACAAAATCACCAAAAAAGTGTTCAACCTTCAACAAATTAAGTTCATTCACCACCTAATTAGGAGACACAGACCTTTTTTTTTTACATGGATCTACTCCTGCTATCCAACTCTGCATGAATGTTACCTCACTGATATTCAATTGGGCTATTCCATAATTTTGTAATTGGAAATTCTTTTTTTCAAATTGCAGTAAAAAAAGTGACACAATTTTGGGGTCCACCTTTTGGCAGTTGCTCATATATATAATTATATAATCCATATATAAATATATTTTTTTGTTGTTGTTTTTGGAGGGAAACTTTTGCCACATAATTTTTCCTGTGATCAGACACATGTTAAAATAAAAGATTATAAATCTGAATACTTGAATGCCTTTTTTTTGTTCTGGCCTTCTGCTTTATGGCCGTAGCTGATCCTCCTTCTGGGAGGTTACCCATTCCTCTGGTCAATGGCTGCTTCAACCAATGTGTGGCTTGGACTCTCTGATGGGGAGGTGAGTATTCATTTGCTTGGATGCCCATTGCAAGGTGTCAACATAGATCATCAACGACTATGATTTAAACAGTATTGGCATCTCCTATTTCATAAAATGGTTTTCATGTGGTTCTACATGTATAAAACTGATCACAGCTGTTCAGTAACATCAAACAATATTGGGAGGTTCCATATTAAATCCAGATCATATATTTTCAATTAAAAAGATATTTTAGTAATAATTGTATACTTGTACTAAGAAGTAGGAAGTTAGGCATTGTTTTCTTGTACAATGGGACTATGTGTGTGGAATCTATCGCACATTATAGAAATGTTGTGATGTGGTAGCATCAGTCAGGATGTGGTAATGTACACTTATCTTGTCTGTGTGAAAGTTTGGATTGTGACTTAGCTATAATAAACAGCTTTAGAGAAAGTTAGATGCGTAAACTTGTATTCTGTTTGATTCTAGGTGAGATTCCCTATGTGGAGATCTAGATCCTGTGAAGCTGTATACTTTAATAACTTTAACACCTAGATATGGTTAAATGATATTATTTTGTCTTTTAAGTTTTATTATAACTTCAAAAGGATATTCCGTATTGTTTTATCCCCAATTTCACAGTTTTGAAATGTGGCAATGCCAGTCAGTATCGTGAAGCTTTAGGAGAATGCTGGCACTCGTGTACAATGTTAGAATTTTGTTTTTCTGCTTGTGTGTTTATCAGATACTGCAGTCACTGACCTTCCTCTTGCTGGGAACATTGTACAGCACAGTTATGGGTTTGCCCTGGAGTCTCTACAGCACTTTTGTCCTGGAGGAGAAACACGGCTTCAACAAGCAAGTAGGTCATTGGGTCACTGATGTATACCAGGGACTCATTTAAAATCAAAATTTGGGTTGTTTTATTTTTTAAAAAACCTTAAAATATTGTTACTCTTTTTTTTTCATTTCTTCAAATGAAATTCATAATAATATACTTTTTTAAATAAGAAGAGATGATTTCCTTGGTTAGAAATAAAGCTTTTTTTTTTAATTGTCTCCACAAAAAATTTTTTATTCGGTATATTTGTTGTGCATTCTGTTCATTTCAAGGCAATATGTTTCATTTTTTTTCCCAGACACTTGGCTTTTTTGTGAAAGACACTTTGAAGCATTTTGCTGTGATGCTGGTGCTAGCACTGCCCATCACAGCAACACTGATATACATCATTCAGGCAGGCGGAGATTTCTTCTTCATCTATGCCTGGCTCTTTGTCTTTACTGTTTCTCTGGTAGGTGATCGTACCATTAGCTGAGAATTTTAGTCCAAGTGATTGAAGCAACTTAATGGTAGAAATAAAATTTAAAATGGTGAGTTGAGGTTGATCATTTAAATACGATCGACTTCACTGAATTCAAGGTCATTAGAGTTAATCTTCTCTTGAGTTGATCCTATTCTCCAGGACCAGCCCAGAAACATAAACTTTCCTAGTGGTTTTATTGTATAGACGAAAGTGATAAATCAATGTCGACCTAACCATTTTGATGGAAGGATAAATTTTCTACTTCATTAATAATATAATGATATAAAAAGGTTTCAAACAGATTAGTTGATCTTTCCTAAAAGTTGAAAATAATTAATTGGCAATCATTCAATGATTTACCTCCACAGGTGATGGTGACCATCTATGCCGACTACATTGCTCCACTGTTTGACAAGTTCACTCCTCTGCCAGATGGGGAGTTGCGTACACAAATAGAGGAACTGGCAAGCAGCATTAAATTTCCACTGAAGAAACTCTTTGTTGTGGAAGGTAAGCAAAGTTCTACATCACATAAGAAACTCTTTGTTATGGAAGGTAAGCATAGTTCTACAGCATATAAGAAACTCTTTGTTGTGAAAGGTAGGTATAGTGTCTGTAGCACACAAGATTTGATGTGGAAGGTAGGCATAGTCTCTACAGCGTACAAGGAACTTTTGTCGTGGAAGGTAGGCATAATCTCTACAGCACACAAAAAACTCTTCGCTCTGGAAGGTAGGCATAGTCTCTCCAGCAAAATTTGCTCTGGAAGATAGGCATAGTCTCTACAGCACACAAGAAAATCTTCGTTCTGGAAGGTAAGCTCAAACATTCTGGAAAAGAAGTACGAATAGGATTATTTTAGACTTCATTTGAATTCATATATATATATTACCTATATCCAGCTAAGAGCTTATTTAGATATGTAACAGTATATAAGGATAAAAAAGAAATCTTTAAAGCTTAATATTATAAAGGTTTTACTGGCAATTGTATAAAAATAGTACAGCACAGATGAAGTTTCAGGGCAACTTGCTTAGGGGTCTTAATGTTAAACATATTACAAAGGGTAAAAAATAAATTGAGGAAACCTTTGGTTAAATAGAAATCATTTTCATTGTTGGAGGTAAAAAAAATAATATATATTGAAAATATCCGAAAGATATTTTTATTTTCTATGACTCCTTTCAGAAAAATAATTTACTTTTGACAAAGAAAAGGACCATTTGAAATCATTTAATATAACACACTTTTCGTGTGTCAAGTGTTTCATTATTTCTGCTTAGAGCATACCTTTATTTTGTTTTTAAAATCCTTTTTATTTTTCTCAGAACACATAGACAAATATGTGTTACAGAACACATAGACAAATATGTGTTATCAATTTAGAAAACAAAATTCAAAGTTTAATTTATTTGTTTTTGAAACGTCCAATGTTTATTTCACAACCCCATTTAACTCTCATATTAAATTAAGGAAAGTGAAATATAATGTATAACAATCTTAAAACAAGGAATGCTTAATATTTATTTGAGGCAATTGTGATAATTTTGCATTTTACAAATGCCTTTCGCTAATATCACTAAACAGCATCATCTTGGGTGATTGGTTGAAGAAATAAACACCATTTCACTGTAAATTGTATGAAAAATTTGAGCCCTAATCATATGACATTGGTTCATTGGTGACACATAATGTTGGATTAAAGTCAAACACTTCATTTTGTGTCACTTCACCTTTTAAGGATGTTGTTGCTACCATTATTTTATTGCCCATGGCTTTCAATAAAAGTAAGTCTCTAATCTTATCTCTACTGCATTTGCCTTCAGTCTTTCAAGTGATTGTTAAATATTCTAAACCCTTGTGTTAGCAAGTGTGTCATGGAGACTAGTTGCCTGGGCATCTACCATCTGATGTTATCAGATAGCCAAGATAGTTTGATTTTTTTCTCCTTTACTAATGAGATTTCATTTCGTTTGAGTGTTGCAAAGACAAAAGTCCGCGATTATAGCAGAATGCCAAATACAAATTTTTTAAATTTTTGTTTGTGAAAGTGTCATAGGTTGGTTCAAATATATGACAATTGGCTGTTAATTGAGTCTAGATCCATTATCTTAACTCGGAACAGCTGATATTGTGATTTGGTCAGATTTTGTGTAGGCCTAGGTAGTCCAATTTTAATTTTATAGCATTGTTATTCTTTTAGCTTTATTTGCCTTTTAGATCTAGGAAGTTCTAGAAGGTTGTCCAAGGTGTGAGAATATTGTTTAGAAGAAATTGCAATGGTGGGTGTGTCATATTTATGTGTAAAAGGGGATAAATGAGAGCATTTGCTTGGTCGATATTTTTAGTTAACCTTGATTACATTGGTGTAAATTCTGTCTTTTTCTAGAATTGGTTGTTTGTTTCATATTAACCAATTAAGCATAAGCATGTGGATTGCATGACTAGCATTTACTAGAAGCTCTAGGCGGTGGGTATAAAAGAGAGCACTATGAAATTGTGTGCAGAGCTTGCTGAGATTGTTCAAAGATAAACCACTAATGTTAGAGAGCTTGAAGATCTAAGTAATTTTGGAAATTAAATTGTTGTTCTGGAATTGTTCTTGATTCAAATTAATAGACTTTTTGTTTAATTTTTGGCAAGATTTGGAGTGATTTCTGTTCTTCAGTCTATTTAAAAGAACTCTTGTCAAAAGCAGTGTTCAACTAGATCTTTTACTAAAGAGCAATAGCGAATCATGATGGATAAGGATTGCATCCATGCATCTATTAATTTTCAAATTTGAGCTATCGTGTAACTTTTAAATTCTTTTTCTTCCCAAAAATGTTTTAAAAATCATACCTGTCTTTTTTTTTTTTTTTAATTTTTGTTAATTTGTGTGTGTTTTCAGGTTCCAAACGCTCTAGTCACAGCAATGCTTATTTTTATGGATTTTTCAACAACAAGAGAATTGTTTTGTTTGACACACTACTGGAGGATTACTCACCAGATAACAAAACTGCAGAAGACGCAACAGATGAAAAGGCTGCTGAGTCCAAAGTATGATTTGGTTTTGTTTTGTTTTGTTCATCACAAAGATAAAAGAAGTTTGAAAAAAATACACATTGAACATAATTCTGCAAAGTTGGAGTAGCAAATTGCATTCCTTACTTTTTTCATACAGGGTCCCCGCCGGGTCGGGAAATCGGGAAAAAGTCGGGAATTTTGTGATGGGTCGGGAACTCGGGAAAAAGTCGGGAAAAAACAAAATGAAACCTCCAAAATCCGATTTTCATTTGATTTTTTTTTATTTGTACGGTTGCGTGCGGTAGTTTTTTTCTCCCTTTGATAGGCCATGGGCCTTTTGAGGAGATATTGGAGCCGATACAATACCTACTTTCGACTCCTATGCAGCCACTGCCAAGTGCTATCAATTTTATCATTCGCCTTGAGCAGTCCGTGCATACCGTTGGGCTAGCTTAGGAGACAATGCATGCCTGTGTTTTGACACGATTTGACTCTCCTCTCTACCTTTGTGTTGGCTGGCTGTAAGCTTTGCGTCAGTGCGTAAATGAAAACGTATTATTATCATTATTATTAGCATCAGAAGCAGACCTGCCAACGTTAGGCTTTATTTTACCCAATAATCCTATTTTCAGTCTAATTTGTTTGGTTTAGTCTACTACCTTTCTTGCCATACTTATTCACAGCCCCATCAACTTGTAATTGTAATGCCCGATCCTAACCAATGTTTAGAAGGAAAAAAAAAACGCCTTTTATCCACCTCCTCCCCCCTCTCAACAGAGAAGTGTTTTAAAAAATACAATGTACTAAAGCAAATAAGCAAACTATGGTAGTATATGCACAATGCAGTACTAGGCCTAGTGTAAGAAGTCCACCATGTCGGCAAAAGATCAAAGAAATCAAAGGTTGTTCCCCAATCCTCTAGTCAGCCTTTGAACTATTATCTAAGACTCTTGAGGTGTCGACTGTGTATGCTTTTAATACACTATAAATAGGATGAAACAATTAAACTGATGGTCTATACAAACTGCCTAACATTTGAAAAAAAAAATGTTTATACTTTTCATAATACCAACCAAGTGCCTTGGTCTGCTTATATCGGTTTTTTTGTTTTTTAATAGCTCTACAATATTGGTATGTTAAGTCTCTCACTATGTTACTTCCTGCTTGAGTCTAGATCTACACACAAATTATAGTTAGTAATGTTAGGTCTGGATATTAGATCTAGATACACATTTATAACCAAGCCCGATTCGAGCTAGATCTGAAATCCACATTGTCATTAGCTAGTGCCTCAGAAAAGCAGCCAATGAGAAAGAGGAAGAGATTGCCTCGATTTTTAAGAAGATTGGGGGGAAGGAGACTGCTTTAAAGTTACTGTAGGATTGGAAAGGGCATCCTGTAAATAGTCATTTGTATTTATAAAGTGTATAAAGTGCTTTAAATGTTGTGATTAGAAATACAATTATAGGATTGGAACATAAGAGAGGAGAAAAACAAATCCATCTAGCAGCGCCCCCCCCCCCCTCACACGCACACTCTATTGGACATGAGGATTGTAGAGGGTATAATCAGTATTGCATTTTCCTCCGAGTGATATGGATAAACAAGGCCCTTCTGGATGAAGAAGTTATAAAATATTTATTAAGAAAGGCTGTTTTAATTGACAGGTATCAAGAATTTCAAGAGGTTAGATATCAAACTAAAATAAATAGTAATATCTTTTATGTTGCCTTAAATGTCGATTGAAGGATAATAGACAAAATATGTCTAATAGTACCGTACTTACGTATACAGCCTGTTTTTTTTTATGCGTGGTGATCTTTTTTGAACTTGTGAATAGGGGTCTTGAAAAAAAATTTGGGGTCTTGAAAAAAATTTCAAGGATTTGGTGGGGACCCTGTTCATATCAATATGAACATGTTGAAAATCTTAATATCTCAGATATGCAGATGATACAGTTTTAAAAACAGAATCTAGTGAACAAAACTTCAAAAACTTTCAGATACTCTTGTTTGAGAGAGCAAAAGAATGGGCCTGTCTTTGAATGTGAAATAAACAGAACGTTTGGTCATCTCCAAGAAACCCTCAACCCCAAATGCAATTTCTTATTAAAGGGTGAAACAAATCAAACAAGTTACGAAATTCAAATATTTTGGCTACCTGATGCCATCTAATGGTAGATGCACAAGTGAAATAAATAAAAGAATAGTCATAGCCAAAGATATCTCCCCAAAAAATGAAATCAATACAAACAGAAACAAGGGTAATGAAAATAAAAATGTGGTCAGTACTATTATATGGAAGTGAGTATTGGACCATAAAAAGAAAATAGAGAGAAAACCGAAAGTAACAGAGATATGGTTTCTAAAATGAAAGATGAGAATATCAGGGACAGAAAAAAGTTCAAAGAGTGGGTACTGAAAGAAGCTAATCAAGCCCAGGTAACGTAACTGAATTATAAAATAATTGCACCCAAGAAAAAAATTCTTTTTTTTTTTAAGAGATAGGGAGGGATAATACAAACGATAGTGGGGCATAGGCTGAAGTCACTGGTCCCATGTCCCTTGAAAAAAATAATGTGAAAAAAAGCACACAAACAAAAAAATGTATTATTATGCCTATGCAGGCTTGACATTAGGTGACACTTATTGCAGGGGATGTAACCATAAAAATGACTGTATTGCCAGTGTTTACCTCCCATTCAATAGAATAATAAATACTTCTTTAAATATTAATCCCTTTTGTGACAAAAACGACAACCCTTGCCATAATGATAAGAACAAAAAAAGTTGTTATTAGTAATATTACCTGATTTCACTGTTTTTGTGACAATAAAAAATGTGCAATTCAAAGCCTCCGAGTATTGTGGAAGATGCTTGTCTAGATTCTACTATCAATAGGAGTTTAAATCATAGTCTTGCAGAGTTTATAGAAGTGCTTTTGCGTGTGTTTGAGATTTTGTTAGGCCAAATGAAAGACTTTTTCTGCATATAAAGTGTGTAAAGTTTTGAAAAATGCACTAATTGTTGTTTCTGTTGTAAATAAGGATTCTCAAGATGGTGAAGCAGAAGAAAAACAAGATCAGGCCACTGACATCGAGAATGACAAAAATGTTTCAGTAGAAGATGCAGTTAATGAGACATCAAATGCCAACGAGGCAGGCAAAGAGGAGCAGGAGAAAAAGAAGAAGAAAAAGAAAGGATGCACTAATGATGAAGTGCTTGCTGTTCTGTGCCATGAACTCGGACACTGGTATCTGAATCACGTCTTGAAACAGTTGATTCTCTCACAAGTAAGTGAATGCTATTAGTCTAGATACCACTTTGTAATGCTTTCAAAACAGGCTTGAAACTACATATGAAATGTAAAGTTGAACCCTTTTCATGATTTTAGCCCCATGTTCCCAGTTCCTCTCTCAAACCCATCAGTAAAGTCTTCTTTTTTCAAATCGTGATGAGGAGAATTAATGACTGTTTAATTTTCTTTACAGATCCCAATGGAGCTTGTTTTTGCCACATTAAATTGATACTTCATGCATAGTAGGTGAAAGGAACTGTAGATTGTATGTATTTGAGTTATGAAAATTGAGCTGCTTTCATATTTTTCACCTTGTTTTATGTGTTGCAGGTGAACTTGTTCCTATGTTTCCTGGTGTTTGGCTTACTCATGAAGGAACAAGTCCTGTACTCTGCTTTTGGTTTTCACTCGCAGCCCACTTTCATCGGTCTCATCATCATTTTCCAGTTTATCTTTGCTCCATACAATGAGGTTAGTGGCAGTTTGGATTTAAGCAAGATTAGCTTTTTAGTGTGAATTTTGGTGTTGGTGAAACTGTTTGATGATCGGGAAAAAAAAAAAGGAGAATAATTTTGCATGAGGAACATCATATGTTTGTAGTTTAGGCAGCAATGCTTGATTAGGCTCAAGTAACGCAATTTTGTTTTTTGTATAGACGACATTGGTCCAGCTGACTCAAGGAATACAATATATTTGTGTTTAGACCATTGGTCCAACTGGCTCAGGGAATGCAAGTTTGCTGCTGTCTAGACAGCCATAATCCAGCTGTCTCAAGGAATACAATATGCGTAGATTTAATTCAAGCACACTGGTGTAGCCTGATAGATTTAATATTGTACACATTTATGTATCCTGCGCAGGTTTCATATTGATCACATATTGCATGTCTGATTTCATGTGATATTTCAAAGATGGTAGAAAAAAATCAGCTAAAAATGCATAAGACATTTTTAAGCCTTTTTATACATCAGTGTACACAAAACTGTCATTTTCCATGTTATGGGAGAAAAAAAAAATTTATTTCTGTTGCATTTTTTGTGTGCAGAGTTAATTTTCTCATTGTAAAGCACAGGCTTATCTCTTTAAACCCTTAGGCCAATGCATGTTTTGACCCAAGGTTATAGAAGTTTGTAAAATGGAGAAGGTACCTTTGCCTTCACAAATTTTCCATTAACAAAATAATAAATCTACTTCTATAAGCCAGGATCTGATTTATTTCAGTTGATCTGGTATATATTTTTCTATATGCCATTCTGTCTGCATTGGGTGATCCATTTGTGAATGATAAACTATTTTATTATGCATTTTGGGCTCAAAATCTAAAAAAAAAAAAAAAAAAAGAAAAAATTGGCTCAACAGACATCTTAGTTGCAACATGTAGGCTATATAAAATTTTTTACACTAATTATATTTAGATACTTCTGATTCTAACACTGGTGATATCTCACTTAGCCTGATTGGAAGCTGTAAAGCAACCCATAGGGCAAAGATGTGTCAGAATACCATTTCTTTTTGGAAAGCCAGTGCACACAAAATAGGTTCTTTTGCAATCAGCAGTTGTTGAGCAGTGCTTGCATTGACGGTCATCTGCTACCCACATCACCAGATGCTGGGATTAGTTTTTGCCAATATATTTGGAGGATCTACATGGAAAATTGGCAGGACAATTGGAGGGATAGTGCGAAGAGCTGCAGCAGCAGATTTTTTTAATGAAATGTTGCAAGCCTTTTTTTTTGTCGCTGCTGGCCTGTTGAGGCTATACAAAATGTGAGCATTGTGTGCTGAGTTATTTCAAAAAGCCAGTGGAAAAGCTTCTTCCACCTCGTTCTTGTTTTTCTGTGGAAGTTACACCCCATAGTGTTTCACTTACTGATCTGCAATATTGACACCGTTCATACAGTATTGTATTCATGTGCAGTTGATGGTTTGTTTACTGTGCACTACACCTGCTCTTGTGTAGACAGCAATGGCTTCTGTTTTGTTTCTAGTAGAAACCATGAAGCACTATGTTTTGTTTTTCTTTTTTTGTCTCTCTAAGCCAAAGCCTCCCTCGATTCATTCACAAAATACTGTTCCCATGTGGAGTCTGGGATAGAATCGACCCACCGTACTGTGC
>BLXT01008183.1:1823420-1836391 GCA_019648995.1 Plakobranchus ocellatus
AATAGAAGCGACAAAGGACAGGAAAAAGTGGAGGACCATGATCGCCAACGCTGTAAAGCAAGGCACCTGATGATGATGATGGGGGGAAACAATCTAGGTTTTCGTTTGTGTGTGTGGTTTTTTTTTAATATATGCAAAGGACAGAAGTTCTATTACAAAGATTTCTCGGCTAGGCTCTATCCTAATCGAACTGTCCCCAAGAATGATTTCACCAATGAGTTTATCTACAGTAAAAGTACTGAAAGACAATCTTTAAATTAAACTACATTCTTGTGAGATGATCACAGTCAACCAATGTGTCATATTTAGTGAGAATTGAGAAACCCTTAGAGTTTTGTCTGTTAGTCACAATGAAACATTAGTTCCAAAGGGGTTGAAACATTTCTCTGAGGAAAGCTGCAGCACAGTGCTCGTCAATGAACAAATGAACAGATTCCTAGAAATATCAAACAGAGGGGAAGTCTAAAAAACAAAATTAAATTGTAGAACTGCTGGAACTTACAAGCTCAGGACGATCATTTGACCACCTGTTAAGTATTCACATGTTTATCAAAATCATAATTCATGACAGAGTTGCTCTTTAGAACTCACTAATGATCATTATGGTACACTTGCTTAAAAAATATCAGTGCAAGATGGAAAATGAATGTCGTCAATATTTCGCATTTAGAATGTTCATGCTTAACCTCTGAAAATGAAAATCCAGGATAACGGTCGCCTAAAAAAAAAATTAGTCAATCTATAGCCCTTAAAGCTAGGGAAGCTAAATATTTTTAAACTCTCCTTGACCGTATTGCATACAATAGTCTGAATTCTCCTTGACCGTAACACAAACAATAGTCTGAACTTTCCTTGGCCGTAATGCATAAAATAGTCTGAACTTTCCTTGACCGTAATACATACAATAGTCTGAACTTTCCTTGACCGTAATACATACAATAGTCTGAACTTTCCTTGACAGTAACACACATATTGGCTGAACTCTCCTTGACCGTAATACAAACACTAATCTAAACTCTCCTTGACAGTAATACAAACCGTAACCCATACACTTATATGAACTCTCTTCGACATCAATGCATACACTATTGTGAACTCTCATTGAGTGTACCACATACACTAGCTGAACTCCCTTGATCGCAAAAAATACACTAATGTGAATTCTCCTTGACAATAACACAACTACTAGTCTGAACTCGGCTTGATTGTAACATAAACAATAGACTGGACTATCCTTGAAAACAAAACAAAACATTAGCCAGAACCCTCTTACAGTAACACAACACTAGTTTGGACACTTTTTGGACATAATAACACAAACATCGATTTGATCTCTCTTTGAAAAGAACACAAAATATTAGCCTGAACTCTCCTTGATTGTACCATAAACACTAGCCTGAACTCTCCTTGGCAGTAACACAACTATCAGCCTGAACTCTCCTTGACCATAACACAAACACTAGCCTGAACTCTCCTTGACAGTAACACAAAAACTAGCCTAAACTCTCCTTGAATGTAACACAAACACTAGTCTGACCTCTCTTGACTGTAACACAAACACTAGCCTGAACTCTCCTTGACAGTAACACATACACTAGCCTGAACTCTCCTTGACAGTAACACAACCACTAGCCTGAACTCTCCTTGACAGTAACACAACCACTAGCCTAAACACTCCTTGAATGTAACACAACCACTAGCCTGAACTCTCCTTTACAGTAACACAAACAGTGGCTTGAATTCTCCTTGACAGTAACACAACCACTAGCCTGAACTCTTTTTGACAGTAACACAAACAGTAGCTTGAACTCTCCTTGACAGTAACACAAACGCACTCCTTGACTATAACACAGAGCCTGAACTCTCCTTGGCAGTAAAATAACTAGCAGCCTGAACTCTCCTTGAATGTAACACAAACACTAGCCTGAACTCTCCTTGGCAGTAAAATAACTAGCAGCCTGAACTCTCCTTGACCATAACACAACCACTAGCCTGAACTCTTCTTGACAGTAACACAAACAGTAGCTTGAACTCTCCTTGACAGTAACACAAACGCACTCCTTGACTGTAACACAAAGCATGAACTCTCCTTGACCGTAACGCAAACACTAGCCTGAACTCTCCTTGGCCGTAACTCAAAAACTAGCATGAACCCTTCTTGACATTAATCTAGCATCTGACAGTATCTGTGACTTCACAAACACTGATCTGGACTCTCACTGATAGTAACACATACACCAGGTTTAATGTGTTTGTCAGGGACAAATACACAAGCCTGAACTCTCCTTGGCAGCAACAACCACTGGCCCAAACTCTCGTTGACAACAACACAAACACTAGCCTGAACTCTCCTTGCCCTTAACACAAATACTAGCCTGAACTCTCCTTGGCCGTAACTCAAAAACTAGCAAGAACCTTTCTTGACATTAATCTAGCATCTGACAGTATCTGTGACTTCACAAACACTGGCCTGGACCCTCACTGATAGTAACACATACACCAGGTTTAATGTGTTTGTCAGGAACAAAAACACAAGCCTGAACTCTCCTTGGCAGCAACAACCACTAGCCCAAACTCTCGTTGACAACAACACAAACACTAGCCTGAACTCTCCTTGCCCTTAAAACAAATACTAGCCTGAACTCTCATTGACAGTAACACAACCACTAGTCGGAACTCTCCTTGACAGTAACACAAACACTGGCTTGAATTCTCCTTGATAGTAACAAACACTAGGCTGCACTCTCCTTGACAGTAAAAAAAAGTGGCTTAAATTCTCCTTGACATTAACACAACCACTAGCCATAACTCTCCTTGACACTGACAGTGACAGTAACACAAACACTAGCTTGAACTCTCCTTGACAGTAACACCTACACTTGCCTGAACTCTCCTTGATAATAACACAAACACTAGCCTGAACTCTCCTTGACAGTAAAACAAACACTAGCCTGGGCTCTCCTTGAAAGTAACACAAACACTAGGTTGAACTCTCCTTGAAAATGATAGTTACACAAATACTAGTCTGAACTCTCCTTGACAGTAACACAACTACTAGCCTGAACTCTCCTTGACAGTAACACAACTACTAGCCTGAACTCTCCTTGACTGTCAGACAAACACTAGCCTGAGCTCTCCTTGACCGTGACACAAACACTAGCCTGAACTCTCCTTGGCAGTAACACAACCACTACCTGAACTCTCCTTGACAGTAACACAAACAGTAGCTTGAACTCTCCTTGGCAGGAAGACAAATGCTCTCCTTGATTGTAAAACAAAGCCTGAACTCTCCTTGACCGTAACACAAACACTAGCCTGAACTCTCTTTAACCGTAACTCAAAACTAGCATGAACCCTTCTTGAGATTAATCAAGCATTTGAATTAACTCTGACAGTATTATGTAACTACACAAACACTGGTCTGGACACTAACTGATAGTAACACATACCCCAGGTTTAATGTGTTTGTCAGGAACAAAAACACTAGCCTGAACTCTCCTTGACAGTAACAACCACTAGCCCGAACTCTCCTTGACAACAACACAAACCCTAGCCTGAACTCTCTTTGACCTTAACACAAACAGTAGCTTGAACTCTCCTTGACAGTAACACATACACTAGTCTGAACTCTCTTTGACAATAATACAAACACTAGCCTGAACTCTCCTTGACAATAACACAAACACTAGCCTGATCTCTCATTGACAGTAACACAAACATTAGCCTGGACTCTCCTTGACCGTCACAAACACTCTCCTTGGCTATAACACAAATCTGAACTCTCCTTGACCATGAAACAAACCACTAGCCTGATCTCTACTTGACCGTAACACAAACACTAGTCTGATTCACCTTAACCAAAACTCAAAAACTAGCATGAACCCTTCTTGACATTAATCTAGCATCTGACAGTATCTGTGACTTCACAAACACTGGTCTGGACCCTCACTGATAGTAACACATACACCAGGTTTAATGTGTTTGTCAGGGACAAATACACAAGCCTGAACTCTCCTTTGCAGCAACAACCACTAGCCCAAACTCTCGTTGACAACAACACAAACACTAGCCTGAACTCTCCTTGCCCTTAACACAAATACTAGCCTGAACTCTCCTTGGCCGTAACTCAAAAACTAGCATGAACCTTTCTTGACATTAATCTAGCATCTGACAGTATCCGTGACTACAAAAACACTGGTCTAGACTCTCACTGATAGCAACACATACACCAGCTTTAATGTGTTTGTCAGTAAAAAAAACACTGGCCTGAACTCTCCTTGACAATAACACACACACTAATCTGAGACGCTCTTGAAAGTATAATAAAAACGTCGATTTGTAATCATTTAAGATATCACAATTTTGACTTCAGATTTGGATCCGAAAATACATAAAGTGACAAAATTGTAATGTTATTTTAAAAATTGTTTGATTCATTTCAAATTATGCCTGAAATCAACGTAAAAATGTTATTTTTATGATGAATAGATATCTGCAGCTTTAATATGATTTAAGGTATCGTTTCCGACTTAAAATTTGGATTCTGCATCCATAAATACACAAAGTGCAAAAAGTTTCAATCGCATATCTTAAAAATTGTTTGACTAATACTGAATTTTGTATAAAAAAAAAAAAAAAAAAAAAAGACTACTCTCAGTAAGATTTCACCGCCAAAGTGGTTTTTTTGCTGAAATGCCAACTTTATCATACTGTAAAAAAATGTCAAGTCTGCAGCTCTGAAAAAAATTGAGCTTTATCTTTGTGATCCTTTTGTTTTTTATGGCAAGCTTTAAATCATTGTAACTACTTAAGCTTTTATTTATGAATACCTGTCATTGGCATTTTTCATCATTTGCATATAAATTTCAGTTGACAAAGAGGATTTTTAAAATTTTTGTAAGGCCATATTTCTTCATCTTTTATGTTACTCTTTTTTCAGCTTCTAAACTTGGTAAAATAAATATGCAACTGTTTTTCTGACATAGATGTTCCTAGTATTTGACTTTTAGTGTAAAATTGCACTAAATTGACGTAGTATTGCATTTTTATGTAAATAACACGTATTCCATAAAATTTTTGAATTTCAAAATGCTGTAACTTTTTTGTTTATGTACCGATTTTGACAATATTATTTCATGGTTTTAAAATGTCTCTTAAATGAACTTTTTTACATTTACATTTGGTGTTCTTGAAATTTTAGTTTGTGGTACTTATAATAACGATATTCTTTATGATAAAAGCAAAAGCTGTCTTTACAGTGAGCCGAATTCCACTGTATAAATGCTCCATGATCATTGCAAAGAAAGTCTAAGATCACAAGACAAATTAATACACACACTGCCTCACAGTCTCAGAAATTGCAAGCATGTGCACAGGCCCAAAAAAAACAACAACCAAACTTGGCATCACATAATTTAGTGTTGAGGATGCTTTTTATTTCAATAGCAAATCAAGTAAATTATTCAAAGAGCACACCAGACATAATTAATGCACATCATCAGAATAAAATACGAGACTTGGGAGGAGGCCCAGAGCCCAAACGCTTATACATTATTGTAGACTGTACAGTTATAAGTTATACATAGAAAGAGATGAGCATTTATTGGTTAGGTACTTGGAAACAGTGCTAGTTTTGTGACTGCAATGTCCACAAAATAATTGTACGTAACAACATAGATTCAGTTACTCACTGTGCGTCCGTCATTAAATATACAACTTTGATTTGTCTGAATAGAAAATGCTTTGCTCTTATTATCTAAGGCGCCACTTCAAGTGTTGTTTAACAGATACAAAATACTTATAGGCCACTTCAAATAGAGTACATTTAAAAATTAACAAAATAATGACAGTTGACACACTCCTTACATCCTTCATGTGGCAGGAAACAAGTTAAGCAATGCATTGAGCCCTGAATATAATTAAGAGACTAGCACACTTAAATTCTGAATATTTTACAATCAATGTGAGGGAAGATGTACATCTAAAAATGGATGTCTCCACCGGGGTCAAAACTTGGTTGAGGTCATAGACTAAGAACAAACAGGATTCTGTGACGGATTGATAATATACTCTCACTTTACTTGAGGATAAGCATAAAGCCAACACATAATAGGGAATTTAATTTCTGTACACCTTCCCTTTCCGCCCATGAGGCCAGGTCCACAATACTTGAAAGATTTGTTACAGGCAGAATGTATTTTTAAAAAGTAATTAAGTTTTCATTAAAATCACATTCTTTGTGAAACAGCTACTATTTTCTCTTGCATTTTCCTCATATAACTCAAAAAAACTAAAGGTTCATCTTTTCCAAAATTTTAACGAGCAATCCAAATAAATTATTGAATCATTACGAGCATTAAAAGTTCAGATCGTTTTATGAGCCCAGACTTGCTGAACATATCCTGGTTGCCGGGAAAGAAATCTTTCTTTTTTTTTGGGGGGGGGGGGAGAGGGTTCAAAGGAGCAAAAAAGTGTTTGACTTTATGAATGATGGATAAATTTAGTCAGGAAAAGTAACATAAAGATTGAAACTCTTTTCCTGGTGGAAGCTCAAATCCCTCAGAATTATACTCTCCTTGATACGGAGGGTGTAATTTAAAAAATCTTTCTCAGTTTCGATCCAAATGTACATGGGTTACTGACAGTTAAATATATAACTGAAAAAAAAAAATTCAAATTCAGGACTCCAACACAAAATAATTCTTTTAATCAAGACAAGCTTTCCATAATCACAAGAAAAACCAACAAAAGTACCATATCAGAATGTATACAATCAATATACTGTATATGAAAATTTTTCAGCTTGAAATGGTGAGATATTCTGGTGTCAATCCTGTTAAAGGAATCTCTTCCACATAGTGGAAATACATATGCATGCTCAGGCCACCCTGACTGAGCCAGATGCCAGTTTACGGATTAAATCAGGCAGGCTTGTACATTTGTTCAAAACATAAGCAAATGCAGGTGCATCATAAAGTATTAAACACAGGCAAGGGAATCCAGGTGGATCTTAACAATTTTGCAGTGGAAATCTCATGATTATCACAATGCATGGGAATGGACTAAAAATTTGCACTGTCAAAAGAATGTTAGTCTGAATGCCCTTTCTGGGGAATCTCCTTATTCTTCAGGCTCTCAACTTCAAAAACCTCAGGTTGGTCAATTTGATGAGTTTAATTTATTTACAATGATTACCATTGTTTTATGCTTTAAGGATAACAAGGTGGCTTTTGTATTGTTTACGGCGCTTACCACAACTTCATGCTTTAGGGATAACAAGGCAAGTTAACACTGATTACAAAAGCTTCATGCTATAGGTATGAGTTGAGTTTCCACTGTTTACAGTGATAACCATTGCTTCAGGGATATGAGGCTGAGACAAGAGGAAAACTTTTGAAAAATTGCTAATGCCGTCCCTAAAATGAGAACTTCATTATGCTAAAGAGAAAAAAAAACCACCTAAATTCTTGAGTATTCCAATTTGAGAAGATTGATTTACTCAAACTAAAATTGTGTGACTCTCCTTTATCAACAACAAAAAAAATTAATTTAAAAAATCCATTCATAACCTTTGACCCTGTAAGGTCAAATCAAGGTCACAAAGTGTGGGAGTTAAAGCATTCTTCAATAAATAAAACTCCTGCGTTGTCTTAAATTTCAAAGGGGTAGAGACTTTCCTAGCCCAGCTAACAAGAGTTAAATCGATTTTTTTTTTTTTGGGGGGGGGGGTGGAAAGGTGTTGATGCATTTGTTGCAAAGGTACATCAATAAAAGCTACATAAGGCAAAAGTAGGTTTTAACTTTTTTCTTTTTAAACATTGGCTAAACATGTAAGGAAATCTGTCATATTTTCGCCATACCTGACTAAGGGATGTGTCATGAAATGAGCAATTGAGCATGAAGTTGAGCAGTACTGACTAAAGCATTGAACTATCATAGAATGTGTGTTAAGTCTGGAGCATCAAACATACCACAACTATCATACAATCTATCTTAAGATTCAAGCATTAAACATGCGCCAACTATCATAGAGCCTATGTTAAGACTAAAGCATTAAACATGCCTCAACTATCATACAATCTATTGTAAGATTCAAGCATTTAACATGCCCCAACTATCATAGAATGTATGTTAAGACTAAAGCATCAAACATACCACAATTATCCTACAATCTAAGATTCAAGCATTAAACATGTTTCAACTACCATAGAACCTATGTTAAGACTAGAGCATTAAACATGCTTCAATCATCATAAAATCTATATGAAGAGTCAGCATTACACATTTCCCCTATATCATAGCATCTTTGTCTAGGCACAAGCACTAAACATGCCATTTACCATACATCTATCTTAAGACTAAATCATTAAACATGCTTCAACTATCATGCAATTTATGTTGAGACTCAAGCATTAAACATGCCCCAACTATCATACAACCTATGTTGAGACTATCATACCCTATTTTAAGATTCAAGTATTAAACATGCCTCAACTATCCTACAATATATGTTGAGACTCAAGCACTAAACATACTTCAACTATCATACAATCTATGTAGAAAATCAAGCATTAAAACATGCCACAACCATCATACAACCTATGTTAAGACTTAAGCATTAAACATGAAACAACTATCATGCAATCTTTGTTAAACAAAGATGCAGATATTGTTGTACAGGGATCATATATACCTTGATGATAAAAATGCATGTTTAACAATGATTCACTGTTCATATACCTTCTTGGAGCCGACTCAGCACATTTTCAGAGGTTAAATTGTCAAATTCTCTCTTTTTATACTTGAAAAGAATGATTACTTTTTAACGGGGTGTGACTTTTACAAATCAATATGTTGCGTAGATCATGACAAGTCTTGAATCTATATAAATATTTAAATACTGATGAATCTTAATAAAGACTATTAAATATTATTGTTGAACTACAATCTAGCAAAAAATGAGCGTCTCATATTACATCAGGTCCTAAAAAAATTTCCAGATGTGGCCCAACAGTCCCACAAGCTTGATATTACCACTGTAGACCTTAATGCAACATAAGAGACAAACCATCTCTAACTGAAAAAAAAAATTTCAACTGGAAAAAAAAAAGGAAAGGGCATATGAGATAACAAAAAAATTCTATCTGTTCAAAGTTCTACTGAGGAGCCCTCTTCTAAACTAATGCACAGTTGCTTTTGCCTTGAGGCATAAAGGTGATTTATTCATACAATATTGTCCTTGATATCCTACAAAGGAAAAACAATATCAACAGATTAAACATAGTACCTGGGAAAAAAAAAATAAGAAAGGAACTTTTGTTGCCCATCAAACAAGTGATGAACCAATGTCTGTTAAATGAAAGTGAAAAGCATAATAATTTTCATTTAGCCTGAGCACTAAGCACTTACCAAATTCAGATGAGTAAATTCTGAACAGAACTATAAATCCTCACTTTCACACTCTGGTTAGCTCAAATTATTCATATTACAGTGAAATATGTTTTGGTGCCTGTCAAATGCAGCGAAGATCGTAAAATGGTCCTTGAACACAGGCTAAAAAATCTTGAGATTAAGAATTTCTTAAGACAAAGGGGGGGGGGGGGGGGGGGGNNCTAAATGTGAAATTGGAACTTCCAAATATTATTAGTGCATATATATGTTGATATGTTTCTAGAATAAAAAAAGACTGGGCTTGCTATGACATTTTGTAGGAGACGATCAGCTCAACAAATTATAAAAGTGCAGGATTTTATCTCTTGATGTGGGGTTGTGGGCAAATCTCAGGGAGCAAGACACCATACACCGACACTATGGGTCAGCAGCATTGTGCCGCTTCCTCTCTTCCACTGATTTGCTATTTAATTTTGTTCCTTGTTGTACAAGACACCACATAAAAACTTTCTCCTATCAAGAGAACAGGAAAGCCCACATAGCACCAGGGCAAACCTGAAAGTATCAATCTATTGTGATGAGATGTGAAGTAGCACCTTCCTATCTATTTAGAATGGAACTAAAACAGTGTTTACAAACTTGAAATTGGAAAGCAAAAAAGTATGTTAAAAATGCTGTGTTGTTTGATGAGATGATTGAGATATCACCAAAAAATGAACAACCGACATTTTTTAAAAATATATAATATATTAAGGCATAAATCTGATCTTAAAAGGAAAAAATTAAGTTGTTAGATAACAGGCATCAGATACTGACTGTGGTAATTTTTTCAATATTTATACACAAAAAGCTTTGATTATTTATTTACAATTTATGACTTATTTACAGTTTTTTTTTCATCAAAAGGCCCAAAACAAAAAAAAATAATGTCTTTAAAACTCAAATAATTTGATCAAGGCTTTGATTTTTCCCCTCACCTTTTAACTAGGTTAGTTAATAGGGTAATCAATGCAGCCCATCAAATCAATCAAAGAAAAAGAGTGATCAAAGCAGTTCACCAAATGAATAAAAGAAACAGATTGATCAATGCAGCCACCAAATCAGTCAAGAAATTGAATAATCAATGCAGCCCATCAAATCAGTCACATCTGAAGCATTTGTGTTCAGAAGAGTACAGAAATCTAATAGCTCAAGATTTTTTTAAATTCCCTTGCCCCAAATGACAACAGACAAAAACTTATCTTTTTTATTTAAATAAAAACACAAAATCTTGCTCTTGAATAGACATTTTTAGGTAACAAAAAAAAAACAAAAACCGCAAGGCCTGAATTTTATATTGAAGCGAAATACAGAATAACAAAACATCTTTTACAATATAGTGGTAAAGACCAGAAAGCAACACTGTATCAAAGCTATATCTCAATGCATGTGTTTTATAAATGTTATTGAAAAGTATATCTATATATACCACACGAGAGAATAAGGTTGAAAAGAGAGGCACAGAATTTATTCAGTTTATAGTCTGTCATGTTTGTACCAATACAATAAGACAAGAGCTTCCTTTCCACAGGAAAATTATGATGGGAAAGATCATAAATGCAAACTCTGGATGACAGACTCAATCAATTCATCCTAAATTCCCATCCATCCATCAATAAAAGTACCCTGGATTACATACCCCAATAATTCATCCAATATTTACACCCATCCATCACTACACATACACAGTGAATAAAAGCACTCTGGATTACATACTCAGCTAATTCATCCGATATTTACATTCATTCATCACTGCATATAGATAAGCAAAGCAATAACCTAAATTACATAACATATTCATCCAATATTTACATCCATTCATCACTGGATTTATACAGAATCAATTACAAGTTAGGAAAACTTCTGCACTATTTTTCACCTATGATAATTTCCCAATCTGCCTGGTCTTCCTCTCTGCGTTTCATCTTCTCGAGGAGAACAGACTGTCAACACGAAAGCCCAGATCTCTGCCTGGTTTCTGGCTTCCCCAAATTCCACCTCTGGGCAGTTCTAATACACCTGCTTGATCTAGATCCTTTGACGTTCCACCTTAACTGCTGCTTAACATACTTGCCTCTCTTCACTCATCTCCTTTACTTTTAATTTGCAAACTTTGGATTTACACAAGACTTTAAACAATTTATTGTACACACCGACATAGATGTCACCCATAAAAACTACTGTCTTTCAACGCAGATAGAAGAAAAGTTGCCTACCAACTTTTTGATCGGTATAATCATAGATACAGATCTTCTAAATTTACCTCAACACTGACAACATGTAAAATGAAATCAAACAGTCTGAACTTTCTAAAAAAGCCAAAAAAATGGTCAAACTAAAGATTCCCACATTGGCAATAACCTTTCTCTTTCCTTCACCACAAGGTTTTTTTTTTGTTAACTATTTTTGAAAAAAAAAATGATAAATCACCACAAATTAAACATATAGCCAAAGTAATGTCATCACTTGACTAGTTTTAAAGTACTAGTGGCAAGCATTTAACTGAGCTTTACTTTCAAAAACTAAAGTGATCGAGTTGGGTTAGACAACACTACCAGACTTGTTTCTCTGCTTCTTCTCCCAGCATCCAATCAAACACCAGCCTGACTTGTGCAGCAGATATGGAAGCCAACTGCTGAAGCCCACGCATCCCAAACACTTGCGCTCCTCCATAACAATACTGACCACAACAGTGGGTCAATCAAGAGCCTCAGGCGGTAGCTGCACATCAGGGTATGGCTCTGAAGGGGATGGTTGTGGTGGGATCACATTGATGGAGCCGTCCTGTGCTTGCTGGACAATGCTGACCTGTTGGTGGTGAGGGTGATGGTCCCTCCCGTCGGGCTGTAATGCAACCTGCTGCCCACCAACTCCATGACTGGCCAGCCCTGAACTGGCACCTGTGAGGAGAGGAGTCTCATCTGCAGCTTGGGCCAGGTTTGTGATGCTCTTAGACTTGACGCACTGGAAGTCCACATGGCGAGACTTGTTCTCTTCCTTCTCCCACGACATGCGGATGAATGGCCGTTGCACATAGTTGTAAATCACTGTAACACACACAGGGCGAGAGAGAGGTGTGAAGAGGTATGACTTATCGAATCACCTTATTTACTTTACTAGTTTGCAAAAATTTTCAAGAATTCTTAAGAAATTTCCTGTCATAAAATTTTGCCTGACCTTAGATTTATGTCTTTGCTATATATTGGGACATACTGATCAAAGAAATATGACAACAACATTTCAAGGAAAAAACTGTTTCACACAATTTTATAAAGAAACTGATCATAATACAGAAAAACAACCATACATGCTAAGCCCAAATATATTTAAAATTTTGAGGAAATATGAATATTCCAATGAGCCAATAGAATTTTTGCATGCTTATTGTCTTTCCATCCAAAAAAAAAATTGAACTGAAATTGATTGAAAGAAGAAGAAACTAGTTTGGGTAAGTTTGAAAAGTTCAGTTATAATAGTAATCAATATTGTATCGACATTCACCAAAAAATTCAGTATTGATAAAAAAAATGTGTATCTCTAAA
>BLXT01008183.1:1873629-1884403 GCA_019648995.1 Plakobranchus ocellatus
TTTTTTTAGCTCAAATAAGGCAAAGACTGCCATACCAGTTTACAGAAAAATCAATCAGAAATAAGTGACAAACATGAAATGTTTTAAGATTTAAACCCTAATCCACAGATTGCATAGACACCATTTTCGACACTATAAATTTCTGCACTCATGCAGATTGATAACTTTTCATAGTAATAAAGTAATCTAAGGGGAGAGGGTGCGAGAGAGGAAAATATCTGTACACTTTGTGTACAAATGCTATTATGAAGAATGACATATTATGTTTTATTGTGCTAAATTTAATTATGTTTTAAAAGAAATTGTACCCTTTATTTGATAAAGCAAAAACAAAAAAAAAACAGCAACGAAAAACAAACAATTTAGCCAAAAAAATCTTTTAAATGGCCAAATTTTGGTATGTTAATTATATTACCAGATTCTTACATTTCATAGCCAAGCTTTATTTCAAAAGTCATCATTGAATTGAAATAGATCCTCTGAATCTCGGTCATCATATAATCAGAAAATGTAATTGAGAATTATTTTTCTTTTCTGAAAAAGTTTAATTTGTTTTTATTTGTTAGAAAATATATTTATATTTTTTGTTGTTGTAAATTTTACAAATGTCTACAGTTGACTAAAGTTGCCTTCATTTCTCATTAATTTTATGAATTATGGCTTTGTGTGCATTAATCAGAAATTATCCCAATTCTTTTACATCGCTTCCTCTAGGTAGACAATAGGCATTGTGCGTTTTTTTTTTTAACAGTGCACCTAACAGCAGTATAGTATGCAAGGAACATAGTTGAGTATCTACAATATGAATAATTGCCTTGAAGAAGATCTTGTAATAAAAAAAAATTTCTTCAAAGCAATATAAGCGGCTGATACAACTGAACTGAGCCTTTTTAACCTACTCATCTGATAGTCATCTCTTTTACTGTGTGTGTTGAGTATATGTGTGCAAGAGAGAAAAAAGAAGCATAGCCGGTGACTTCATTATTTTGCGCTGTATCCTGTTCAAATGAGTAATTCCATCTGACTTGTGTCTTTGAGTCACAATAAGGGTCGGGATAATTCTTTCCTGTTTGAAATTAAATGGAATAGAAGAGACTTACTATGAAGCAAACAAATGAGTGTATTGAAAACCCTAACCCTTCTCCCTGCTGAAGCATTAGATGCAATTTATTCATTACATTTAGTTTGTTGCAGTCACCTGATTCACAACTTATAAATGGCAACTCACCAGCAATCAACTCTAATCTAAAGATGGATAAAATTCAATCTAGATAAATGATGGAGATCCCTTGATTGAAGAGTTATGATTGTTGTTTATTTATTGTCTAGTTCATGAGAACATGAGCTCAGAGTCCCTGATGGGATCCCAAGTTATCCTTCAAAAGCAGAACAAATATCTATTCCATATAGATCTAGGTCTAGGAGTAGGATGTATATAATTCTAAATTCCAAATAAAATAAAAAAAAACATTCCATATACATCCAGGACATATAATTCTAAATCTAAGTTGATAAACTTACTTCCAAACAAAAAATGTCCATCATAAACAACTATTCCATATAAATCCAGGATATATTCTAAATAGACTTTCTTCCAAATAAGCAATTATTTCCTATCGATCTAGGATGTATGTTTAATTCTTAATCAAACTTTCTTTCAAATTAACAACTGTTTCATATAAATACATCTCGGAATAGGATGTATATAATTCTAAATCCATAACTTACTTCCAAATTCAAAAGGCTATCCATGAACAACCATTCCATATAAATCTAGGATGTATATAATTCTAATCCACTATTTTCTTCCAAAAAAAAAAAAAAACAACTATTCCATATAGATCTAGGATGTATAATTCTTAATCCATAAACTTTCGTCAAGACAAACAATTATTTCACAGGGATCAAGGATGTATATAATTCTAAATTTATAAATTTACTTCCAAATGAACGACTGTTTCATATACTCAAGGTAGGATATTTATATTTATAAATCCATAAACTAAGTTCCAAGAAAAAAAACCAGAAAAACAAACTATTCCATATAGATCCAGGATGTATATAATTTTTTAATCCATGAACTTATTTCCAAGTAAACAAGTATTCCATAGATCTAAGATGTATATAAATCTCAATCCATAAACTTACTTCCAAATATACAACTGTTTCATATACATCTAGGGTGTATATAATTCTCAATCCATAATCTTACTTCCTGGAAATTAACAACTGTGATATATGTGTCAAGGGTTTATATAATATTGATGATATTTCAGGCTTAAAAGTAAATGGAGAGAATCTTAATAATCTCAGGTTGCAGATGATACAGTTTTAACAGTAGTCTGTTGAACAACGCCAAAAACTTTTAGATACTGAAGTTTAATGGTCATCTCAAAGAAATCCTCTAACCCCAAGTGCAATCTCGTTAGCAAAGGCAAACAAATCATACAAATTACAAAATTCAAATTCTAAATTACCTGATAACATCAGATGGTATATGCACAAGTGAAATAAGTGAGAGGATAGCTATGGCCAAAGATGCATTCCAAAAATGAAACCAATACTAGTAAACAGAAACATAAGTCATGGGCGATAGGCAAGGGGAGCAACAACAACTTTATGAGGTTAACTGAGAATAGGTTTGAGTGGAGGGGCATAATCGCCAATGTCTGTTTCAGACTAGTATCTAAAGAAGATATAATTCTAAATACATAAACTTACTTCCAAATAAACAGCTATTTCATGTGCATCCAGGATGTGTATAATTCTAAATCCATAAACTCACTTCCAAATAAACAGATCTATGTTGTACTCTAAATCCAGGTACTTATTTCCTCATGAGTTTTAATTTTCTTCCTGTTTTAATTCATTGGTGAAGATGTAAATACGTGAAGTGACTTGTTTGTTGACATTTGTTTTTTCAGGACTCAGAATAGAAATTTGTTTCACACTTAGTTGTGTTACTTTTTAAGATCCTCAGGCTAGAGGGCTAGGCAGCTGATGGTCCATATTTAGTTGTGCAGTTGTCATAGCATCTGAAATATAAACATTTTTTTTTGTCATAATGCGTTGAGAGCAGATTTAAAAATTTTTTTTTTTCAGATTCTGGAAAATGCAGAGGATTTGGCTATGTCAAGTTTACTCTCTTGTAAGTAGTACGTTGTCAGAAACAATTTTCAATAAAATTTCCAAGCTTTCCCATTTATTGCTTTCTTTCTTGTACTTAGATGCCCCAATAGGTCATCCACACCTCTTCAGTCATATTATGTCCTATGTTTATTCTGGTAAAACCATGGGGTGCAATCAGTGACACTTAAAATAAATTTTTTAAAATAAATTCTACTAACAATATCAAATTTGCTCTAGGATCCAAGGATACCATTAAGGTATCAGGCTTTTACTAATTTTTGGATTGTATGGCCCCTTTGCCAAGACTATCATTAAGATATATGTTACTTGAAACTTTGACCTTCCTTTAGAACGTTTGCTAGATAACAAAGCTATATGTATTTTTATCCGTGCTTTGCCTCCCACTTTCACAAGTGCAATTATTGATATTTGAACATGTTTTTTTTTTTTTGTTGCTTTGCCAAGTAAATACTAAATACAAAATACAAAAATGTTGAAAATCAAGAGAAGAATATAAAAATGATTGAGATATTGGGAATAGTTCAAAATGCAATACTGTTTTTTTTTAACCATATAAACATTTTTGAATACTTCACAAAAACTTATTGTGCATATTTGAGAAAATAAAGGGACATTGTTAACTAAATGGAAATAAAAATTTCATTAAAATATAGGAATCAAAATTGTGTCTTTTGAAAGGGTTGTGTTTAACAGTGCTCTCATATTAACCTCTCCGAGATTGAGCGATTAACTCAGTAGACTGTATTTTCATACATGCCCATATCAGATGGAAAGATTGTTGCAATGGACTATACCTCTATACTTACCTTTATGTGATTGAGAGTTTTTTGTGGTGGAGTGAACTTATATACTTACCCGTATGAGATTGATATATTATTGTGGTGGAGTGGATTTCCCATTTTCTTTTTTATCTTCAGAGATGATGCTGAGAAAGCTTTAACTTCAGTGAAAAAAGTTGAAGGCCGAAATGTTCACATAGTCTTTGCAAACAAAAAAGAGAAAAGTAAGTGCTGAGATGTTATGTTTTTCAGCAACGGTTTCCCAAAGCTTTTCAATTAGGCTGTGTATAATTGTGATTTGGAAATATGCTAATATATGATATTTCTGTTGATCAAGTTCAGTAAAACAGTGGAAGCAAGGGCAGAGGTTACAGCAGTTGTGTGAGCTGTAAACATATATACCTTTCCATATCCATTTTCTTTTTTTTTCTGTGTGAAACATTTGCGGACTCACTAAGTTTGATAAAATCTTTGCTTTTCAGCCCCCCTTCAAAATAATTTAAAAAAGAGAATGAAAATAACTTTTTGTCTTGCAACCTCTCCTATGTGGAATTTTAAAACTCAATTGAATATGTGCAAGGTTCCTATTCTTTCTCATTCAATATTTTTTTAGTTTCCCCTCTTACAACCAGACTATTCAGATACAGAGTGAGTCAGAATGATCAGCCTCACATTTAAGTCTTCCCTACAACTAAGCCAACATAAAAAGAAAAAGCATTTCACATTTTTAATAACTCATTTACTTGCTCCGCAGAAAAGAGGTTTGGTCAGCCCCAAAAGTTAGAGCAAGAAACTTCAGGTGCTGTTGAAAACCAACAAAATGGTGATAATGATGTGGATAAAAAAAATGCAAGAACTACCAAACCAGTGCTTGCCACAGTTACTAAAGGTAGAGAGTCAGACATTGGCACTGCCAAATCTGAGAAGATTTTGCCCCATAGCAAGCAGGGGAAGAAAGAAAAGAAAAAGATACCTGTGAAAGGGCAAAAACAAGCGCCGAACCCGCTCAACGAGGGCAAACGAGCAAGACTTATCATTCGTAATTTGGCATTCAAGGTGAGCCATTTAAAGTTGCTTTATCCTAGTGTGTGTTTTTTATTGCAATCTGTGGCTTCATTTTTGTTCTATTTGTATATAATGGTTTGTATAAAATTTTTTAAGAAAAAGGTGTAAAACTTTGGGACAAAACTTTTCTCTTATTAAGATACATTCCATTTTATTCCTGCTTTTTGGGCTTTGAATGAAAATAAATTTAAGGTCTTGATCTATTCTCTCAACTAGAGTTTATATAAAGCTAGAATAAACCATTTTTTCTTACTAAGTTAAGATTTAAAGTATTTCTTGTGTGTCATAAGTTCACTGAATGAATTCAATCATTATGTGACACAGTTGCTGCCGGTTCAGCTAATCTGTCAAGGTTTTCAGTTAATCTCATCTGAATTTCACCCATGGAATAGATTTTTTTTCTCTACAATAGTGCTTTGAATAATCTGAATCGGGCTGCGATCAATCAGTATTTTTCAAGCCAAAGATTGCCACAATCTTTGAATTTTTTTTTATATTATTTTGAATGACACCTCCATTGAAAATCCTTGCACAGACAAAAGGGATGGGACTCAAGGCTGAGATAACACCTCAATCATAATAGACAGTTTATGATGAGATCAACGGCAACCGTTTATTAAAGAAAAAAAATTGATAGAAAAAGAATTAGCCTTATAAAGCATTGTAAGCCACATTGGCAGAAGTAGCTGCAATTATTGAGCCTCTTCTCTGGGTAGACAGAGGACGCGCAGAGTGCATTTATCACAGCTTGAAATGTTTGACGTCTGTATGGATTAAAATTTGACAAAGCACTTCTGCCTTTCAATCGGCACATTAAACAGAGCAGAGACTTTGCCAGTGAAACAGTTACAAATTGGAAGCAACTGTTTTTCAGTTTATGGGGAAAAATATTACATGAAGGAAAGTTGATTCTTTTAGAATGAAAAATGAGCTAGAAATGAAGATAAAAAAAAAGAAATTGAAAAATAAAAACGCAGAAAAAATCAACATAAAAGGAAATTCCAATGTGGTCAGTGGTAGAATTAACTCTGTAAAAATGCAACTACATCATTCTCAACTTAAGTCGAGAATCCTATTAAAAAAAGTCTTTTAAAATGACTTTCACTTAATCTAAATTTTCAGATAATTTGAATTTTTTACTTGATCCTGATAAATTCAGATGAAGCAGCATCAATTGTAATGATACTGATGATTGGAGGAGGGAAGAATTAAAACATAAGTTTGGTTTGGTTTTTGTAAATAGCCAGTCCACAGCAAGGTGATCTCAGGCTTTCAGACCCTCCATCAGGCTGTGGTGCTGGTGGAATGGCTCCAACCCATGACAGAAGGGCCCTGCAGATCTCAGGGTGGATTCGTTATCCACTGTGCCACTGAGGCTGCCTAAAACAGAGGATTAGATCCATCATTGTGTGATGTTAACAAACTCTTTTCCCATAACATTTCAGTGCAGCAAAGAAGAACTTCAGCAGGCCTTTGAGAAATGTGGGCATGTGGTGGATGTTCATATACCAACTAAAGGTAAAAATACAAGTTCCCATTTCTCTTTTTATGTATTTTACAAACCTGGTGTTCTACCTATTTAAATGGTACCCTACTGATTTTTCCCTTAAATTCAGGGAAATACTTGTCTCTTGATTTAGAAGTAAAAAGTAATTTTTTGTTTTGTTTTGTGGTAAGTAATAAGGACTTGGTGGAACAATCTACATTTTAAATGACAAAATTTTGTTCGCTGTATCTATTTGCAAGGAAGGTCATTGAGCAGCGGCATTCTTCAACCAGTTTAGTCAATAATCCCATTTATTGTGAGCAAAGATAGATAACACTAAAAGACGGACAAGTGCTGTTGGGTTGTGCATATAATAAATGCAATTCAAAGCAAGCTTCACTTCCCTTTTTGTGCTTGTAAATCTATTAGACCCAGAATCAATCAAGATTATTTCATGGAGCTAATAATATTGGGCGCTTTGGAAGCTGTAGATCTCCTTAGATTTTCCCTCCATCTACCATAGTTTCAATATCTTTTCCTACTTTTAATAAATTGACCTTTCCATTGGAGCCCAGTGTCAATCTTTTGATTATCTGTCCAGTTATGTTAGCAGGGCTGATTTTACTATTCAGTACTTTTTTTCTAAAGAGGGAGAGTGATGATCTAAGAGGCCATTTTAATGCTCACTTGTTTCATGGATGGCCTGTTGGAACTCACTGGCACGTCCATACTTTGCGACAGGCTTTAACATGGAAACAAACTTCTCTTAATATCTATGAGTTCACAGTTCAATTATTAGATAGTTGGAAACTACAGATTTTTTTAGCCGGCAACACTAATTTGTCCCCAAGGCCATAAAAACAGAACGAAAGACAAATGTAATTCCTTTGGATTTTTTTTTTTTTTGATCGTCCATAAATGAATGTCAAAGAAATATTTTACCTCAATCTTGGTTGTGAAATTAATTATCAAAATAGATAAGAATACTTTTTTATGCCTTTATTGATCAATAAACATACAGGAGTTGGCTAATTTGTGACCTACCCAATACAATAAGCGCTTCAGTGATTAAGGTGCATAAAAGGCAGCTAAGTTTTTGACCTTGCCACATCACAATAAGCCAGTCAGTAATTTGGTAATTCGGTAGGCGTCTAAGCTTCTGGCCACTGATCCAATACAATAAACTGTTCTGTGGCTCATTTCACCCGCATAGGAGGCAATTATGTTTTGGATCATTGAGATGAAGCAATTAGTCAGTCACTAATTCAGATACACGGGAAGTGACTAAGTTAGTGACCATTGTCTCATAAAAATAAGCACTTCTTTAGTTTGGTCGTACAGGAAGCAGCTAAGTTAGTGACCATTGACTCATAAAATAAGCACTTCTTTAGTTTGGTTTCATTAGTGACCATTGATCCAATAAAATAAGTGCTTCTGTGGTTGAAACACAAAAAAGGGGCTAAGTTAGTGACCATAGAGACAACACAAGAAGCAGTCAGCATTTCAGTCACACAGGAGGCGGCCCAGTTAGTGACCATGGAGATAACACAATTAGCCAGTTTATGGTTTGTTCACACAGGAGGCGGCTAAACTAGCAACCACTAACCCAAACAAGATAACATCCTTATAAATCTGATCGCATGGTTTCATGCTTATCCATTTTGTAAAATTGAATATGCTGACAATAAAATTTTCTTTTCATTGCCAATAGTTCAAAGAAGCCAGTAACCAAAAAAAAAACAAAATGAGATTTTATTGCCTCTTGACCTGCCCCTTTCTCCTTGTCATCTAGCATCAGGTACACGTCTAGGTTTTGGATTTGTCCAGTTTGAGAACAAAGCTCAAGCAGGCATGGCTGTTGCCCAGCTCAATGGGTCATCTGTGGCAGGTAAGTGTGGTCCAGTGTCACTCTAATAGGGAGAGTATTTGATGATGTGATGAGCTATTGCTGTTGTGTATGAACTTGATGAACAACGTACAACTTAGGAAACTTTATTGTCAGAAAGGTGGCCTGGATCTGCACATCCAAAAAATTGGGCTGGTAAAGCCTTGTTTATAGCGTCAACTAGATAAGCTGATTGTTTTTTTTTCTCAAGAATATCTCGGCAGAATACATTTTGGTTTTGTACAAACTGCAAGATTTTATACAAGTTCTGTTATGAGAACATTTTCAAAAGGATCATCCAGTGCATGAGCCTAGGAATATAGTCGTCCAATCAGATTGGTTGTCAGCATGGCTAATAATCGATGCACCCTATAAAGTATATGCACCAACATCTGAGAGTGAAGATGTAGAAGTAGAAGCATAAATATGAAAACTAAAACAAGGGTGATTAAAATATATGTATGGTCAGTACCTTTGTATGGTAGTGAGTGTTGGACAGTAGGCAAGGAAACAGAAAAAACTAGAAGCAGTGGAGATTTGATTTATCAGAGGAATGATGAGGATATCATGGACAGAAAAAAGTCCTATGAATTGGTGCTGAAAGAGGTTAATGAGCGATCTCTAATTAAAACCATAAGACATAGGCAACTACAATTTTTAGATCACATTTCATTTGCCCCCACAAGGGTTTAGAATAGTTAGCAATCACTGGAAGATTGAGGGCAAATGCTGTAGAGGTAGACAGAGAATAACTTTTACTGAAATGGGCAATAGGCAAGGGTAGCAACAACTTTATGAGGTTAACTGAGAATAGGTTTGAGTGGAGAAATATGATCGCCAATGTCTGTTCCAGTCAAGGCAGCTAAAGAAGAACACAATTATAGCTAACATGATTAGATGAAAAGTCAGCATTGTTTTTGGACAGCAAAAAATGAAATATTTCAGCCATTACAACTAGTGTCCTCTTCTTGTTCAAGCCTTTTAGTCCTTTTGCCTCAATGCCTGTGTTAGCCAGATCATGTGTAAATGCTTAACTGTAGGCCAAACGTAGACTCGGAATTGTGCTGGATATTGGTTTAGCTTTGCTATTGGATTTTTGCTCTCTCTCTCTCTCTCTCTCTCTCTCTCTCTCTCTCTCTCTCTCTCTCTCTCTTTGTCTCTCTCTCTCTCTCTCTCCCTCCCCACCAACATGCTCACACATGCTCTCTTGTTTCCATTTATATTTTTTTTTTTACACCATTATCATACAAAATTGGTTCTCAGCAGATGAATATTCCTTCTCCAAAATTAATTGAACACAAGATCTTTTGTTCTGAGCATTATTTTTTCTAATCTCGATTTTTTGTTTTGTTCAATCTCTATTCAGGGCGACCAGTTGCTGTGGACTGGGCTCTTCCTAAAAACTTGTATGAGTCCCGAACACCAGGTTAGAGCAAGCCTTGGTGGCTGTGATGCACTGTGCTAGAGGGAGTACTTTTTGTGTTTGAACTCAGGGTTTGGTTGATTTTTGAGTAGTTGGGGAAGGTTGGAACATTAGTCTTAATTTGGTGTGTGTGTGTTCAATTGTAATATTATAGCTCTAGGGTTTTCCTGGTAGGGTGACTGAAAACCATTGAATGTTGAATAGAAGTACCAAGCAGGTTTGGACTTGGGTTGTGAAAGGTTCTCTAAATGTTGGGAGTAAAGTCCTAGTGATCACATGACTTTGTGGGCTGGCAACTTAAAGATCATATTGCCCTGATGACGTAGTGGCAAGATTTTTCTGATTTATCTAGATTTGAAAGGAAGACTTGATTTAGGCAAAAGAACTTCCATGTAGAGTTGTAGATCTCCATAGAAAATAATTCATTTTCATGCTGCCATTGACGAAACCGTAAAATACTTCACTTGTATAAAACTGGTCAAAGAAGCAATTTTACCTGAACTGGATTCCATTGTGTTTTATCTTTTCTTCTGTTTTTCATCGTTAGCTAAACAAACAGCATCAGGGCATGAAGGAAGCGACTCCCAAGAGGATATGGAAGTTGATGGAGAGAAGGAAAAACCCAAGCACAGTCGGTCTGGAGGTTTGCCTGATATCAATGGCAGAGGTGCTAAATCTGACAGGCGAGACGCTGATGATGAGGACGGGGAGGAAGGGGAAGAAGAGGAAGAAGAAGAAGAAGAAGAAGAAGACGAGGATAGTGATGGTGATAGAGTGGAGGAGCAGATGGATGATGAAACTGATTCAGGGGAGGCAGAAACATCAAGTGATGAGGATGATCACAACCATAGTGACAACAGAAATCACAGTGGATTTGGCAAAGACAATAAAAGAGGGAAGCACTCTACGCTAATGGGTATGTATCTCAGGCACCAATAGTGCACAAACGTAGAATTCTGATGCAAACAATTCCTTACTTTTCTTGT
>BLXT01008183.1:1888558-1907282 GCA_019648995.1 Plakobranchus ocellatus
TCCAAACAAGGTTGACATTAATTTGTGAATTTAATTCTGTATTATCAACGGCCAAATGAAAGGGCCTTGTGCCTATTTTGTAATCGTTGTTAAATAAAAGTCAATCAATCAATCTCTCTCTCTTTCTCTCTCTCTCTTCTCTCTTCCTCCCCACCAACATGCTCACACATGCTCTCTTGTTTCCATTTATATTTTTTTTTTACACCATTATCATACAAAATTGGTTCTCAGCAGATGAATATTCCTTCTTTAAAATTAATTGAACGCAAGATCTTTTATTCTGAGCATTATTTTTTCTAATCTCGATTTTTTGTTTTGTTCAACCTCTATTCAGGGCGACCAGTTGCTGTGGACTGGGCTCTTCCTAAAAACTTGTATGAGTCCCGAACACCAGGTTAGAGCAAGCCTGGGTGGCTGTGATGCACTGTGCTAGAGGAAGTACTTTTTGTGTTTGAACTCAGGGTTTGGTTGATTTTTTGAATAGTTGGGGAATGTTGGAACATTAGTCTTAATTTGGTGTGTGTGTGTGTTCAATTGTAATATTATAGCTCTAAGGTTTTCCTGGTAGGGTGACTGAAAACCATTGAATGTTGAATAGAAGTACCAAGCAGGTGTGGACTTGGGTTGTGAAAGATTCTGTAAGTGTTAGCAGTAGAGTCCTAGTGATCACATGACTTTGTTGGCTGGCAACATAAAGATGGTATTAATGTTGTGACAAGACTTTTCTGATTTATCTTGATTCAAAAGGAAGACTTGATTTATGCAAAAGAACTTCATGTAGAGGTGTAGATCTCCATAAAAAAGTAATTCATTTTCATGCTGCCATTAACAAAACCCTAAATTTTGTCGAAGAAACAATTTTACTTGAACTGGATTCCATCATGTTTTATTTTTTCCTCTGATCTTATTTTTTATCATTAGCTAAACAAACAGCATCAGGGCATGAAGGAAACAACTCCCAAGAGGACATGGAAGTTGATGGAGAGGAGGAAAAACCCAAGCACAGTCGGTCTGGAGGTTTGCCCGATACCAATGGCAGAGGTTCTAAATCTGACAGGCAAGGCGATGATGATGAGGATGAGGAGGAGGAGGAGGAGGAGGAAGAAGAAGAAGAAGAGGATAGTGATAGTGATGGAGTAGAGGAACAGATGGATGATGGCACTGATTCAGGCGAGGCAGAAACATCAAGCGATGAGGATGATCACAACAAAAGTGACAACAGAAATCACAGTGGATTTGGCAAGGACAATAAAAGAGGGAAGCCTTCTGCGCTAATAAGTATGTATCTCAGGCACCAATAGTGCACAAACGTAGAATTTTGATGTGAACAATTCCTTAATTTTGTTGTCTGCCTTTGGCAACATCACATATAAGCTTGAGGTCATAAGGTTAGCAAGGCTAGGTGTTCTCTATGTCAAAACACATGAGGAATCTTGATTAATTTTCAGATAATAAAACTAATTATGCAGGGAAAGAGAATGAGATGAAAAGAGTGTGTGAGGAGAGTTACAGGTAGTAATGCCTTACCAAAACAAACTGCATCCATAGCAGCAAAAAAGAAAGCATAGCGGCAGCTCTCTGAAAACAAAGAGTTATTAGCGCTATAAGGACCAGATGTAATGTAAATTACTCAGAGTGTGATCAGCATGCTTGGACAAAATTTTGAATTTATGAAACAATTTTGGGATCAGTATAAATTAAAAAAAAACTTTTAAGAATTGATTAAATTTCTGTGGTTCTTACATGACCCTTAGAGCTGCCATTAGTATGGTATGGGTCACCCATAAAGTCAGGCTATTTAGCCTGAATGATTCCCACCTACCATTATTCTAACTTTTATCATTATTATTATCATTATCATTATACTGGGTTTGATGTCCCTCGACCACTAGTCATCTTTTAAATAAAAAAATATACATTTTGTCACATAAGCAATGATCCGACACAGCTTCAGTGCTGATGCAGGATGCCAAAATCACATGATCTGAATTGGCTTTAATGAGTTAGCCAAGAAATCATTTCTCTAGTGAACAGATTCATGATGTAATTTTGAACAAGTATGTGATTTTTTTTTAAGTAGCATGCTTGCTAATTAGCCTGTCTATCGCTGGGCCAAAGACTCTGAAGGCCAAATTGAATCTTTGAGATGGATAGGCTCATAAATCTGTCCCTTGGCTTGATTGGGCAGTTCTTGTCGATGAAATATCCACACAAGAAAAAAAAAAGTTAATGTAAACATGAACATGGTCATTCTAGCTTGCAAGAGATCCACAAGTTCATATATGAACATTTGCCATATAAGCTGTGAAGCAATTTGAGTTTCACACTTTGAACATATTGTATTTTGAATATGATGACCACATTTTTGTTCTGTATAGGTTTAAATACTAATCTTTTAGCATGGTAGTTTTGCCATTGTACGGATATTCTTTAACTCAATGAATAATTTTATTTTCACATTTATTTTTCATATGGAATGCCCCCTTTCCCCCCTTTCATTTATTTTTTTTTTTGCTTTCAGAAAGGTCTAGTGATGTTGGAGAAGGGAGAACTATTTTCATAAGGTGGGCATACTTAATTATTACTTTAAAGAAGTAGTCCTATGAAGTCCAATCTTCAGCTAATAGCTGTGAAAATTGGCAATTATAAACTATTTTTTTTTTCTTTTGTAATAAATTATTCTTGTCTTGATCTCAGTGAATGATGAAACCTTTCTCATGGTTTATCCAGTGTGTCACTTTTTTGTGTTCACATCATTTTTCAAGATGTCATTCTCTGAAGCTTTTTTTGTTGATTTTCATTTGCTCTATGTACTTGATGTTAACTCTAAATAATTTTTTAAATTTTGTTTTTCTGTCTGTAGATATAGGCGTATTTCTTTTTTTTTTTTTTTTTTTCCCAGAAATCTTCCATTTTCTACCAATGAAGAAGAAGTGGAGGAATGTTTCAGTCCGTTTGGAGAGGTCAGATATGCTCGCATAGTGAAAGATGGCAACAGTGGCATGTCAAAAGGTAAAATGCCTGAAACATCAACTATTTTTGCAAATTTTTAATCCATTTAACTAAGCTAGAATTTAAATATTAAAAAAAAAGTGTTTTAATAAAAGACTGAAATTTAGAATGACTCTGTTGGATTATTAGGATTTAACAATAGCAGATTTTTTTTTTATGAGTAACCTCATGAGTAGAGAGGGCTGGACACGATAGCACAAACCTGTAGAAAATAATCAAGAGAGAGCATCATCATCTCATCATCATCATCATCATCATCATCATCATCATCATCATTATCGTCATCATCATCATCATCATCACCTGTAGAAACTCTATTTCAATGAAACATTTTTTTCCTCATAGGTACTGCTTTTGTGCAATTTGTTTCTAAAGATGGTGCGAATGCTAGTTTACAGGCTGCTGCTAATGAGGTATGTATGTATAGAGTAATGTTGCTGCTGATAATGAGGTATAGAGTATCATGGGAATGATAGTTTTGAAAGGATAATTGTATAGTCAAACTGTTTTAACACAGTGGTATACAGTGACATGGGAATGAAAGTTTTGGAAGGATAATGGTACAGTTAAATTGTTTTTATACTGCAATTTACCATGCCATAAGAAGGGGAGTCTGCAATTTACCATGCCATAAGAAGGGGAGTTTTGAAAGGATAAGTGTAGTCAAAATGTTTTATTGTGTCCCATGTAAGTAGGTTTATTGAAATCCCACAAGATAGGGCAGAGATGTTATTCCATTGATAAACGAAATTTCAGGCAAAAATAAAAGAATCAAAGGAGAGGATGCCATGTAAGATGAATCTTGATAGCTTAAAACTTATCGTAAATGTGTAAGCAGGAGAAGGCTATGCTTGTGGTGATTAGGCAATTGGAATTATCACAACAGACTGGGACATCACGCATTGGGTGGGTGATAAAAGGCAACACTTGCAAAGATGGACAAATGATGATCCCATTCAGAAACTGTAGTGGGTTAACTCTTGGATAGCAGAAACTGCTTCTCAAAACTTGAGAACGAGTGGCAACATGTACCTTGCTCTAGTTATTGGGCACTTAACAAAGAATGCAACTATTAACTCACCTTGAAGACTATAAAAATTAACATTGATGACCTTTGCTTTCCAGAGTGAAGGTGGAATCGTTCTACAGGGCCGTCAACTTATTGTGTCTCTTGCTGTTACTCGAGAACAGGCTGGGGATATGAGTCGTCAGAAAGATGAAGAGAAAAAAAAGAAAAATGGAGAGAAAAAAGAAGAAAAGGACTCACGCAATCTTTTCCTTTCTCGAGAGGGAAGTAAGTGAAAGTAATGGACATTTTTCCTCTCTCAGCATGCAGTGGGTGAGCATGTCTTAATTGTGTGTGTGAGAGGGATTTTACTTTAAAAAGAAAAAAAGGTTAAAATAACATGTTGCTTTGCCCCCCACTTTTTCATAATATTTTTGCATCATTAGAAATTTGGTAATTTACATGTCATTATTTAGTATCTGCTGTTAGTCTTCAAAAAATGTTAAAGACTGAGACTATGGCTGCTCTTCCTCTCGTCTATGTTAAAATGAAGAAAAACACAATTGACTACAATTCTACTTTTTGTGCTGTGTTCAAGGTAAAAAAATATTCAGATAAAGAATATATATATATATAGTGCCAAAAAAAATTTTGTACTATAAATGGTAGTATCTTTGTCCCTTTGCACTCAGCATGTGGTGCTGGATGCTGGTACTGCTGTTCCGGTGTTGTGCCTTTTGAATGCCTACAGTGAGGACGTGGCTCTAAGTCCAATGCAAATTTAAAAAATGTGTTATATATTTATTTGTGGTCCTCAGTGATTAGACCTGGCACAGAGGCAGCAAAAGATGTTTCTCCTGGCGACATGGCTTTGAGATCTAAAGTAAGTCTTTGAAAGATTTTGACTGTGTTATACAGCATGTTCACTCCTTTGGTGATCTGAGGCTTCTCATTTGTACCTCATTGAATACTGTACTGAATTCCATGCTTGAGACTACCATCTCTAGCTGTATTGAATTCCTTGCTTGAGGCTACCCTTCTGTAGCTGTTCTGAATTCCTTGCTCGAGGCAACCCATCTGGTAGCTGTATTGAATTCTTTTTTGAGGTTATCCATCTGTAGCTGTATTGAATCCTTTCTTTAGGCTACCCATCTGTAGCTGTATTGAATCCTTTACTGAGGCTACCCTCTGTAGATGTATTGAATTCCTTGCTTGAGGCTACTCATCTGTAACTTTATTGAATTCCTTGCTTGAGGCTACTCATCTGTAGCTTTATTGAATTCCTTGCTTGAGGCTACCCATCTGTACTATATTGAATTCCATGTCTCTGCAAACAATGTTACTATTTTGTTCCTCAACAGACTTATTTTGTGAAAATCCCCAGATAGCAGAGGCAAACAGGCAGAAGCTGAAAGACCAGAATGTGTTTGTATCGTCCACACGATTATGTGTACACAACATCCCACCCACTGTAAATGATGCCATGCTGAAGAAGATTGTGCTGAAAGCAGCAGGTGACTGCAACGCTCGCCTCACAGAGGTAATAGAGAAGTTTAAGAGAATATATTGGTCTTGGGTAATACCATGGTCATAGAAAGTCATAGATTCATACCTTCCTGGTATTAGAAAAATTTCATAATTATCTATAGAAATGCATCAGATTACGAAAATACTGATTCATTAAGAATTTTGCTCTGGAAAATACTCACATGTGTGATTCATTAGGAATTTTGCTCTGGCTCAAGCTTGGAAAATCTGTTTTATCTTCACGGAAGGAACCAGAGTAGGCTGGCGCGCTTGTTATCCTTAACATTGCTTAGGGTAGTGATCCTTCTTCTCAATTTAAAAAAGTGCATAGTGCAATACTGCTGCAAATTCATAGACCGCACATTAATGGGGAAGTATTGATGCAACATGAGTTGCTCATGAAAAAAAAACAACCTTGGGATCATTACATGTGAGTTTTTCTTAGTACTAATTTTGGGTTTAAATCACCTCAATTTTGTGCTCATGGTTTACCAATTTGGACGATCTCAACCAGGCTGGTAGGATGGATGCTATTGCTCATTAAGGTAATAAATAAATCAAAGGACTATATTGCTCTTGGCTAATACCATACTTGAAGAGACATTGATGCTCACAAAATTAGTTGCAAAGTTAAGGGATAATTGTGCTCTTGAATACCATGGTTAAAGTAAAATATAGATGGACACAAATATTACTCCTGGGTAATACTATTGAAGAAACATGGATGCTCATAGAGCTTTAAGGGATGTTGCTCTTGGGTAATACCATTGAAGAAACACGGATGCTCATAGAGCTTTAAAGGATGTTGCTCTTGGGTAATACCATTGAAGAAACACAGATGCTCATAGAAGTAATATATAAGTTGAAGGGATATCCCTTTTGTGTAATACCATTGAAGAAATATGCATGCTCACAAATGTAATATATAAGTTGAAGGGATATTGCTTCTGGGTAATACCATTTAAGAAACATAAATGCCATTTTCTTTCAAAATTTTATGGGATTTGCCTCTTTAATTGTTAAATTTGGATTTGTAGATTTTCAGTATAAAAAAATTCGCACAACAATGCATAGGTTGAAAATGAGCAAGGTTCCTTGGGTTTGAAAAGTATATGGACGGTCTATAAGCCAAAGATTTTACCTGATATCAAGGAGATAAATTCTTCCCCACATCTCTATCCACACTATGACTCCATACATGTAAATGCAGATTACAAGATTATTCTAATCTGGATTCTGGATCTAGATCTCTTTCTAACTTTGATTTGCTTAATATCGAGGTAAGTGAATGTACAATGGTAAATTATTTAAGAGTTAAAAAAAAAAAATCTTGCAGCGATGCTTTTGGGTCTATGATTTACAAACTGAACTGACATTTGAGCAAATTGTAATAGTAGCTTCCAGTTTTGTTGCCTCTGAGGTCTTTATGAGGTTGATTGTACAGACTGAGCCATTCTCTATATTTTACAAGTTGATTTTGTGGCTTAGGAAATGGTTGAAATGTAACTCAACTATTTTAACAATGTATGCTGCATGTGCTTTTAGATCCACGGTCAAAATCACCAAGATTACAATCTTATTTATGAGAACAAGCCATTATGTATGATCCATGCCTCACTTCTGGCTTTCTTGCTCCTCTGCCAAAGGCCAAAGTTGAATTTCAGCGCATATCAATTATTACGCCAGTGAACTTGAGGATATTTTTGGTTGAATTGTTTGAGACTATTTTCCTGAGCAGGACTTACAGAAAATCTTTCTTCATAGCCTATATGGTTCCACTCTTTCCTTTATCATTCATTCCTTTTTCTTCATCACTGATCAAAACTTTCTTGCTTTTGCAGTGTCGCATCATGCGAGACTTGACGAGATTAAACAGCCAAGGTCAAGGAAAGTCTAAAGGTTTTGCCTTCTGTACTTTCACACAGCATGCAAATGCATTGGCAGCACTGAAAAAACTCAACAACTGTCCAACAGTGTTTGGAGATAAGAAGGTAAATTTGCTAAGCCATGAAAATTTTCATGTGCCAGATGTATCATTCTCCCCAATGTGTTAGACAACTCTGTTTTACCAATTTTGTAAATAACTCATTTTGTAAATGTTGTAAAATGCCTTTTTTTGCAATTTGCACATGTTGTAGAATGTTCTTTTTTGCCGGTGTTTGAGAATAATCTTTTTGCTGATGTCCTACAATATTTTTGTATGAGAATAATCTTTTTGCTGATGTCCTACAATATTTTTTTTTTTTGGCAATGTCAGTGGCAATGTTTAAAATAGCCTTTTTGCTTATCTTCTACATTATTCTTTTTGTCAATGTTATAGAAAAATCTTTTTGCAAATGTTGTAAAATGCTCTTTTTGCCAATTTCCTACAATTCTCTTAGTGAGTTATAGAAGGCAAAAGAGGTAGAGGTTGACAGGAAATGATGAGTATTTAGTCATTTGAATAGATGGGTAGACAGAGGGAAAATTTTTGGACAAATTTATTGGGAGCATTCGCAAAATAGAAAAGGGTATATATTGTAACATATCTACTTCATGTCTGGCTTCTGGAGATAAAAATGTGGACAGCAGTATAGACTGGACAAAACAGAATTTATAAGAGGACTGTCACAAATGGCTTAGTCCAGTTTAGTTACATATCTAGTTGAGCACTGCCTGTGACAATGAGTTCTTTTAAATTGACTAAAGAACAGAAATCACTCAAAGGCTTCCTGAAAATTGAACGAAAAGTTTATTAGTTTTGAACAAAGAAAAATTCCACAACAGCAACTTAATTTCCTCAATACTTTAGATCTACAACTGGTCTAACAACAGCAGATTATCTCTCGGCAATCTCTGCATTCTTTCGCTAAAATCTCACAGTACTCTCTTTTATACCCCCTGCCTGCAGCTTCTAGAAAATACTGCTTCTTTTGCAATCCTCAGTCTTATTTGGTCAATATGAAAAATAAACCATTTTAGAAATGGGTGGATGTAATCAAGTTTAGCTAAAAATATTGACTAATCAAATACTCTCATTTATATATACATGAACATGGTGCCCCTGCCGCATCACCAGGATATGATCTAACAACTTCCTGTAAACAATGTTCTCACACCTTCGAGAACTCCCAGAAATCTCTAGATCTTAAAAAGTAAACAAAGCTCAAACAATAATAGTATATTAAACTAAAATAGGTCTAACATAGGCCTACTCAAAATTTGATCAAACATTATAAGTAACCAAGGCCAAATCACAATATCAGCTGTAGATCCAGACTCAATTCACAGCAACCACTTTTGACGAGGAAAATAATTTGGAAACAATGAGCATTTACAAAGTGAGCTCTTGCTCTAGAAGCCATTTAAGTAACGATAGAAAAATTTTGTAGCCCCTATTGCTGATGAATATACTAAGCACAGTAACAGAAATAATAAAAGCCATGACAGCACTGAAGGCTTATGCTTCAATAAAATGCCAGATCACAAAGAAATGTGTGTGGAAAAAGGAAACCTTAATCTGAGGGAGACTTTGCATTTCTTTCGAGTTTGTATTATGAGAATTGTTTAGTCGTTAAATCAAATGCACCTGGTATTTATGAAGAGCTGAGCTTTTGAATTTTAGAACCATGAACTTTTCGCAAGAATATGTCAAGAGACCAGTCTGCTTGTAGCAGAAGTAACGGTTTGAACATTTTAAATGATTGATGCAGTCAGACATTGAGCTAAGCATAAATTTAAAAGAAAAAAAGGACAAACTTGTACCAACAATTTTGTAGCATTTTAAGATAATTCCAGTACCTGTCATTTTTTGTAGCAACATGAAATAGAATTATTTGCTTGTTCTTAAGCAAACTTTTAAAATAAAATCAAGCCTGTGTTTGAAAAATTTTCTTTAATTAGGCAATTTTTCATTTTGTTTCCAGAGACCGATTGTGGAATTTTCATTAGAAAATCGAAAGGCACTTGAAGCGAAACAGAAAAGGCTTGAGAAATCACAGGTAATTTTTTTCTTTTATATTTTGCCCCCATTCTTCCATTTTAAGTGTTTGGGCCGTTTCAATTTTAGCCTTTCTGTCGCGGGTTCAAGCCCCACCATCAGGGCCCCGGCCTAACGGAGGGCCTTAAAGCATGAGATCACCGTGTTATGGATTGGCTGTATACAACTATTATCTCTATTGGGTTCAGCCCAATGTGTACAGTCTGCTATGGGTTGTTTCTCAGTTCATACTTGTTCTACTAATGTGTGAGAACAGTGTTCTGACTTTATCATTGCCCAAGAATGTGAGACATGGTGTTCTGACCTTATCATTGCCTGAAACTGTGAAACATAGTGTTCTGACATATCATTGCCTGAGAATATGAGACACAGTATCTGTTTTTATCATTGTCAAAGCTGTTTTGGGGGCGTCGGTGGCACAGTGGTTGGTGAGTCATCCCTGAGATCTGCAGGGACCCTTCTGCTGCAGGTTCGAGCCTCCTACCAGCGCCCCGGCCTGATGGAGGGCCTAAAAGCCTGAGATCACCTTGTTGTGGACTGGCTATATACAAAAACCAACCAAAACAAGTTTTTGTGTGTATAAACTACAATCTATTCAATTTTTTGCTAGTTCGTGGCTGAAGGTGAACTGATGGCTTCCAATTTTTTTTTGTATCAAATTTAAATTCTGCTAGTATAGCTTTCTTGATTTTGGGACCTTTTCCATTTTTAGAGGTTAGGCTCATATGGCAAGGAAACAATTAGATTTTCTAAAATAATTCTTTATACTAACAAAATCGCAAGTTTTGAAATGTTCAAATGATATGAAAATCTAGAAGGCAGAGTTTTTTCTGAGAGAATGCCAGTATGAATGTGGAAATTCCCAGATGATAAGCAAGTCATCTTCTACACTTTGAGAAACAATGTGTTTTATCCTGTTAAAATAAGCAACGCTGTGTGGCAGTATCTGTGCTGTATCGTTCTTTCATTTGTATAATTTTCAAAATTGATTCCCCCCCCCCCAAAAAAGACTGAGCCAACTTCATTGTAACCTATTTGTGATTGCAAATGCCATTGTTTACCACATTGCGAGAGTACTTCAAAGTAATTAAATACTGTGATGTTCTCCTACAGGTAAAAACAAAACGGAAATCCCATGGTCCTGAAGAGAATCTAGTACAAGCACCAGGACAGGACCAGTCGCAGACTGCAAACAAGAAGAAAAGGAAAAGGAAATCAGGAAAGTCAAGTCAAGACAGTTTGCCTCTGGAGGTGAAAAAACAGCAGGACAAAGTTGCCCGCTCAATGTATAAGGTAAGAATTGCTTTAGCAGTTTACACTTTACTGTGTATATATTGAAACTCTCTGGCTTTTAAGCCTCTTCAGAGGAAAAAAAAAAGGGATAATGATATTTAGCAGCAGCCAGCATTCAAGCTAAATATACTGAACCAAGCATCATAAATTGGTGAAAAGTTGTCAATAAAAAGTCTGTTACTGCAAAAAGCATTTTTATCAATGTTTAAAGGATAAATTATATCAAGCCTTAAATGATGCGAATAATATGGCCATAGGTCTTTAGAGGTATCAATACCTGCACTCTCAAGCAAAGTTTTAAGATATGAAAGTTTATGTCCTAATGATGAGCAGAAAGCAAACACTTGAACATCAATTCTCTCATGTTTTGGTGTTGATCCCCACAAAATCCCCGCTGTGTAGATCTATTGCCATTGTATCACATACAGTGAAATACATGGACTTGATTTACACCTAAAGATCTTTTCGCTTCTCGTCTGCGTACATCAGGGGCCTCTTGGTCTGCCCTCCCATTGGGGACCTAAACAACGCCACAAGCCTCGACAGCCCCAGCAGACAGTGAAAAAAGCCAATCAGAAAGCTGGTTTGGGAGGGAAAAGAACAAAGCTTGGATCCAAGGGAGACAACCAGGGAGCAAAACCAGCAAAGCAAAAAACTGTCAAAATGAAGGTAAGCTTCATAATTATTTATTTATTTGTATGTATTTGCCTGATTGAATGCTAATGAAACAGTGGGGACTCATTAAAGGGCTAGGAGTCGATTGTGTTAATGAAGTAGTGATGACTTACATAGAGGTTGTCAGCTGACTAGTTGATTAAACAGTGATTACTTTCTGAAGGGCAGTGAACTGACTGTGTATGAAGCAGTAATGACTGACAGAGGCACTGTGAGCTGACTTTAAATAAACTAGTGATGACTTGCAGAGTGGCTTTGACCTAACTATGCTAACGAAGCGGAGGTGACATACAGAGAGGCTGTGAGCTGACCGTATCAAAGAAGCAGTTGAGAGATAGAGAAGAGCTGTAGGCTGACTGAGTCAATGAAGCATAGATGACATATAGAGTGGCTTTGAGCTGACTGCTGAAGGAGCAGTGGCAACACATAGGGGCTGTGAGCTGACCGTGTTCCTGAAGCAGTAGGGAATTACAGAGGGGCTGTGAGCTTACTGTGTTTGTGTAGCAATGAGGACCTACAGAAAGGCTGTGAGCTTACTGTGTTTGTGTAGTAGTGGGGACTTACAGAGGATCTGTGAGCTGACTGTGTTAATGGAGCAGTGGAGATTTACAGAGGGGCTATGGGCTGACTGTGTCAATGAAGCAGTGGGGACTTACAGAGAGTCTGTGAGCTGACTGTGTCAATGAAGCAGTGGGGATTTACAGAGGGTCCGTGAGCTGAGTGTATTAATGAGTCTTTTAGAAAAAAACTCAGTGCAAGTTATAAAAAAAGGCAATGAAAAAAAGAATTATTTACATTTACTGCCTTCATTTACTATCCTTAGTAACTCAATTCACATCACTGCTGTTAAAAAAACACACACAAAAAACTGAACTTTCCTCATATTGTGTTTACTTGGTTTCTGAATTATGATTATGAAAAATTGTATACAATGTATGATTTCACTAAATCTATAATTGTTCTGTCATCTTTCATCAGAACCCCAACAAGAAGAGGACTGACATTGATGGGTTTGACAAGCTAGTGGCATCTTACAAGAAGAAAATCATGAAGTCAGCAACATTGTAGCCCTGTGATTTTATTGAACAAACTTGGAAAAAACCAGTAAAACACAATTTTCACTTCAAAGGCATATGTTACTCTTCCGAAAGTGATGACACAAAGCCTTTTTCTAGGAGTTCCTTTTGCGTAACAAAGAATAAAAGGAGCAAAAGCATCACGTTTGAGAACAACTAATGGAAATTTAAGGATCTAAGGGAAAACGTGTATGATTGTAGAGGATCAATATGAATTAAGTGTAAGGAAACAGTCAAAAACTTAAATTTCTATTTAAAAAAAAACAACAAAAAATACAATTGCTATTAACATGAAAAATGTTTCCCCTTTATTGGCTTCGCCAATTTCTTAATGCTATAGAGGACATAACAAGTTAGTGTATCAGGAAAAAGGAGGGAAAGTAGAGAGGCAAAGCAAGAGGAATGATTGGTGGAATTCCGAAGGAAAAGTGTTGGGGATGTGATTACAGAGGATAGACAAATAGAGGATCAATATAAATAAGATGTTAAAAACAGTCACAGTTTAAATTTCTATTGTACAGAAGAAGAACAATTTCTGTAAACATAAAAATTGTTTTGCCTTTATTTGCTTAACAGTCACTTTACACTAAAGAATGTATAACAACAATGATGTGTGGTGCAGGGAAATAGACAGTAAGCTGATTAAGAATAGGGAAAGTGGAGGGGAGGGGAAGAGCAAGAGGAATGGCTAGGGAAGTTCTGGAAAGAAAGTGTTGGGAATGTCATTGCGGAGGATAGAGACAGATACAGTGAAGTAATGAATATGTGTGTAAAAAACAATTATAAAAAGTCAAGTGTTGGAGAAAAGGAAAGGGGGAGTGAAGTGATTGGATCAGAAATAACAATAAAGGGAATTCCAGAGGAATGTTGTGGAGAGCTTGATTGCGAAAAATACAAACTGATGCAATAACTTATAAGGTAAATGTTTGATGGTGAAATCTGTGTTTGTGGTGTTTGAAGAAGAGTACTCAGGGAGAGAGGAATGGGAGAAAGAATATTTATAAATGATGGTGTATAGGAGGGGGAAAGAGGATAGCAAGGAGTGTTCACAGCATCACTGGAGTTTAGATATATTGGGTGGAGAGAGTTAGGGGTAAGAGAAAGGGGTAAAGCATGGGTAAAAAATTATGTAAGAATCAGGTCAGTGTTTACTATTCACACTAAGCGCCATGTCAGTGTTGACTGTTCACACCAAGCGTCAGGTCAGTGTTGACTATTCACACCAGGCATCAGGTCAGTGTTGACTATTCACACCAGGCATCAGGTCAGTGTTGACTACTCATACCAGGCATCCAGTCAGTGTTGACTATTCACACCAGGCATCAGGTCATTCTTGACTATTCCCACGAGGCATCACTGAGTGCTTGAAGCTGCCACTCACACTTCAATGGATTGTGGTTTAGAGCCTGTGCCTCATTCAGCCTTTATAAATAGACTTTCATTCAAAATATGACTAAAGTATGAGTTGAAATTACTTTCATGTATTTGCTTCTGTTTAGAAACATTGCAATGGTTAGCATGATTAATATGAGTTGAGATTGCTGTCATGAATTGCTTTCTGTTCAAGAGCCTTGCAATGATTAACTAGACTTGATATGGGTTTTATAAAGTTACCTTTTAAAGATAAGTGAAGCTTTTTGTTGTGGGCTGTGGCTTACTTGTATCGTGATATGTGGAGGTGTGGAGAATTTTTTTGTGAAAAGCATTTTATGTAGATTATTAATGATATAAATTCTTGTTCAATATATTGATTTTTGGTTTTGAATTTTATTCAAATATGTGTGTTTTTCCTTCTTCTTTTAAATATCATAGTTAAATTAAATGCTTTATTAGGCACATTATGCATATTATCTGTAGTTCAATGTTTTCTGTTTGAAACTATTCAAAAGCTGATTATGAAATTCCTGAGAGAGATTTTGAAATGCGCAGGATCTTTGTCATGATTTGTAGACTGGTCATGACGAGGGCTTGAATGCCTGAGATCTCACATTGACCATCAGATTCTAGGCCACGAACGATAGCTCACAGTGAGAAAATACAGTAGCAGAGAGGCAAAGGTAGAGACAGGCTGAAAAAGGTTATCTTATTCCTCATTACATATAGAGATACAGATGATAACGCAAGGCAGATCAGGATATATCTTTGTTGCATTATCTGTCTAAGCTTCTCAAATATGCATGAACCTCTAAAAAAATTCCCAGCTTCCTCTTCAAAATTTGATGAACCTGTCAATTCTCTTAAAATAAACTGAGCTTTGAACTAAAAACCTGTGACTTGATGCCACACGAAATGAATTATTTGTTGTCAAGCAAGCAAAACACAAGTGGCTTAGATATGGGAACTCTGCTGAGAATGAAAGAAACTGTTCATTACAACAAGTTCATCCTTTGAGATACTCTTGGCATATACATTTAAGTTTTTTTTTTTTCAAAAATACTTTGATCCTTGTTGGATCATTCTGCTCTATAAATACCCTCATGTGCATCACAGTTAAGCATATTTAATAATGATGAACTATTCATTTTGGTGGGATGTTTTACACCGTTCTCCTTTTTCGAGTTGACCAAAACAAAGGAAAGTACATAAGCACATTGTTGTTTTTTCGTGAATGCATTTTGATTGGGCAACAATTGCCAAAGACTTGGAGAAAAATCTATACATGTAGTCAAGAGTGCTACCCAAGACTCAAAAGTAAAATGTTTGAAGAAACTTTGGAGAAATAGACATAGATATGGAATAGAGATACTAGAGACCCATAGGAAAATTTTATGTGGGGAAAAAAATCTGGAATCAAATAAGGGCCATAAAACTGGTGGGAAACTTAACAAATATACAATGTACAATGAATATAAGGTCATGGAATTAAAAATAAGACAAAGCTGTGTTAAAAGGTCCAATCATTTCAATATGTACAGTGAAACATTTCTTAAAAAATGAGACAAGAGGCCAGGTCTGAAAGAAATAAGGAAATTATATATATTTTATACATGTATACAAAGTGATTGTGTATATGAAATAGGTCTGATAACCAGGTCGGAGAATGAGCATCCAACATTTTAAATGTACATCCTACAGAAGAGTATGAGATTCTCCCAAAATCTAAGATACCTGAAGGCAGACTTAATGAAGTTTAGCATTCAAATACTAGGATCTTTATTGATAAATCACTAAGATTAATCAACTTCTAATTGAAATAACCATGGCCTACTAAATAAAAGGCCTTGGCAACGAGACCAGAGCGAAAGAATGCGGAGGCAAGTTATCTAGACCAAAGTTTGCAAAAGTAACTAGGTAAATAGAAGGGAGAGACAGACTTGGTAAGGAACTTGCTACTTATAATAATAGTTTTTTATCTTGTTTCCCGATTCTTATTACCCTGTTATATCCTTATTATGATTGAACGGAAGAAGAGTCAACCGCCTGAAAATTAGTCCAGTTTAACTGATATTGTAATAAACAAAGGATTGAGAAGTTATGCTCGGGACAAAAATGAAATATAAAAAGTAGTCTAACAAAAAGATATTGAACTCACTTCATGCGTTTCCTCTACGACAGCTTTAACACCTTTTGTTTTGGTTCTTTGTCAGAAGGAAGGTTTGTTATGTTGCACAAATTGTTGAAGAGGATGTTGCTCAAGGCAAAACAGTGATGTTTGTCCATTTGAAATCCATAGTATTGGGAGATTTCCATGAATATTTCACTGAGGGAATTTCTGCACACCTTTTCACATACTGACTGGAACATCATATAACAAAAAATGGTCCACTGACATGCTGAGTCTCCTGCCTGAACTAGACTTCCTCTGCTTAGAGACAGGGTAAAAGTGCCGAACTTTTCAAAATATGAACAACTATCCTCCACTACTTCTTTGTCTTTTCTAATGACGTATCCAGCAATAAATACAAGACTATATTTCACATCACCCTCTACAGAATGCTCCATGTTTGGAAGCTCCTCAACCATCTCACACATCTCATGCGTCCAATGAACAACACACTTCTCACAGATATGACCAGACTCTGTGGACAAATCTGATACATCCAAATCTATTCTCAATGCAAGCTTTGTTTTCATCATGTTGACCTTTTCCAAAATTTGTTGAACATTTATAAAATACGTACCCCCACTACCCTGTCTAAGTTTCCCAAATGCCTTTTCTAATGGATCAGTGGTGAATTTTCCTAACAGAACAAATTGATTTTCATGTAATAGTGATTTTGTCATTTCTACAACACCCAAACAAGTGTGATGGATGGCAGTGGCTCTGTCGACTGTCAACTTTTTTATTCTTTTTCCTTGGAAACCCTTCAACTTGTCCGCAAAATGGGCAAAATCAGTTAATATTTGTAATTGCTTGTCGTGTGGGGATGAAATTGCTGCTCGAAGGGGATCATTTTGTTTTTGGTCTTCATAAAGAGACTTTACATTCGTGATCTTGACGAAAGTTATACGTTTTTCTAAAAATAATACAGGTTAAACGAGACATGGTGCACAGCTGTCGATCTTCACATTTTTGGAGTTGACGAATCTGTTGCCATTTTGCAATGTGCTCCTCACCATTGTGGTCAAATGTAATTTCCCCTGTTTTTTTCTGTCAGCCATTTGTTTCGTATACTTTTCAAAAGGTATACAAAATCAAAAAGCAGATAAATATTGTCATCCGTTTTCCATGGTGACACCAATGAGAACATTTTGAAAAAAGCTTGATTAATTCTATTGTTATCACAGATAATACAAAAAATAGACACCCCCCCCCCCCCCCCCCCCCCNNNNGAAGCTGCGTCTGATCATAAATAAATTTGGCATCTAATTTCCAGACTGGAAGCATCTTTGCTAAGAACGAAGGTCCTCCAAAAGACGATACGAGCATAAATCCAAGGACGGTGGTAGCTAAATGCTCAGGGTTGTTTGTTGCTTTTCCAAATAGCATACCTCCATGATAAGTGAGAAGTGGTTTCACATAAACTTCATCCAATAAAAGTATAAAGCATTTCTGTCTCTCATTCAATCCGGAAACAATATTATATATATAAATGTACAGTCTGTGGAATTATTTACCTTTGATGATAAGCGATTTATTGTCGCTAAACTTGGAAGGCCAAAATCTTTTCTAAGTTGATTATATAAAGACCGAGATGTGGCAAGATACTCAAATGCTCTTACAATGATCTCCGTAGAATATTTTAATGTCCCTACTCTAGTTGTATTCAGGCTCACCCATTGTTCGAGCAAAACGGTTTGTTTGTGATCTAAATCTAAAGAGTTCAGATAATGTAAAGCTTCTTGTATTTGAGACCACCTGTTGAGTTTCACAATTTTGTTACTTGATAATGATTTGATCGACACTTTAACACCCGCATGGAATCCTTGAAAACTTTGATCGGGAGAAATTGTTAACAAAAAGCGAGGAATACTGGATGAAGTCAAATAATCCGTTGACTGAAAACACAATAAGTCATCACTTCTAAAGGCGCTGACGCTAAATGGAAATGTAAAGCTATGAGATCCAAGATATGAACACATGGTGTCAAAAGAAACAATATCTTTTTGGGAGTATGCTTCTAGCTCATCATTTTGAACAGATCTAACTGAGGAACTTGATTTACTTGTTGTTCTTGCAAGGGGGACTGGTGTTGGAATCAATTTTGGGCAAATTACAGAAAATGGACGGAGAGTGCTTTAGTCTCGGACTTCCCTTGACAGAAATAGTTTCAAATCCTTCTGGAAAATGCTTAATGCAAACCACAGTATTGGGATGGTCGGGTATATTGTCACGAGGAATAGCCTTCTTCCAACGTTGTCTCTCCTCTTTATCCCTAGGCAGTCTGAAAACAGTAATTTTGTCATTCGAATCATAATTTGATCTGCACCCGGTTACACAACACTTTCTGCCCATTGTTAACGCTCACAATTTATTTCTACATGGGAATTCACTGAAAAAGGTACACATGCTTAAAATACTGCTGGACTGACATTTTAAACTAAGTTAAAAAACAATTATTGAAATACAAATACAGAAAATGAATTTGTAAACACCGCTAAATTTTCACTCTATGAAGTGAGGTTGCCATGTTGAAAGTAATGCCTAGAGACAATACTGTCAACCACTTGACATATACTATGCATTCTTCGTGTTTAGGATTGCAATAACATTTA
>BLXT01008183.1:1943904-1957106 GCA_019648995.1 Plakobranchus ocellatus
ATCACCACACTCACCCCCACCCCCCCTTCCCCCACCCTCCCCAAACTACACACATCTACACCAACTCACCTTTATTTCTGCTGGGCTTCAATTCAGGTAACAGCTCATATTGTATACTTTTATCCACTTTTTCTTACGATCAGACTTATTTAATCAAACTGTTCACCTGAGCGCCTCCTTTTCCTGCCCGTTAAAAGCCTGAACTGTCCGGATAGAAGAGAAAACTTCCTCTGCGACGTTGCCGGCCTGAGCGTAGGCTTTCCGTTCCAGTGTAGTCATGCTAGTGAAAACCTGAGGGCACATTATACTCAGTTTTTCTTCATCAATCTTTCCATCATGTACTTTCCCTACGAAACCTTTTCTCTTTTGCATGCAAATGATATCAACATGTCAAAAAGTGGTGAGTGCAAAAACCTTCATCGAAAAAATGATAGAGGCTTTAGAAAAATAAATACAGTAAGATCGCAGGAGACACTTCAGACAATATAAACTCTACTGTCCAAACCTTTCAATGGCAACTTATTTGTAGGATTCGGTGAAAAAAAAAAGCTATCAATCGGAAATCACATAAAGCTAAAATATGGTGAATAAGAGATACTATATTGTAACCTTTAGGCTGCGGTTGTCCTCTTACCATAGTTTTGACACTAATTTGTAAGCACCTTTATATAATCACTAGTGTGAAACAGCATTCTTTTTTTGTGTTATAAAACATTAGTTATTCTTAGAATGAATTTCATCGACCGCCATAAAAAAAAAAATCTTTCACAGTAAAGCAGAGAAACAAGTAATGATGAGGATTTGCCAATATTATTCCTATGTTCTAAGTGACTAAAAAGAAGTTCAATTTATAATTACTTAATTAATTGTGAAATTTGCCTGGGTGCATTAAAATAATACAATTATTGTCTCTATCTATAAAAACATCTCAGTATTAGCGCTATGAATTTATAGGCGAGCTCTATCTCAGGATCTTGATCGCGCCTAACGTTCACATTTTGCTTTGTAAATAAATCATTGCCTAGGGCAACTGGTGTCTCTGGTCGTAATACATAATACCAAGAAAGAAAGCTGAGAATAATCCTAACGTTTGACTTACAACTCCCATCCAAGCAAAGGAAACGATGAGAAAAGGCGCGCCGATCTGCATGACCAATGCCAGTTCCCAGCCATAGTAGAAAATCACAGTCCAGCCGAAGATTGAGCCAGAGAAATATTGGATGGCTGTGCCAAGCTTGTCACCAATGGCATCGTGGATCCGCCCTATGTCACTGTGCGAAACAAGTTTGCATAGTTAGAGGAGACGGATGGTGTGTATGTTGGGGAGAAGAAGAGGGGCGAGAGGATGGTTTAGGAATTCTATACTTTTCGATGCACTTTCAATTTCCTATCCCGATGTGGAGGGTTGTATTTCTTACACCGATTTGCAAAACCATTCTCTAATGCTTGTGATATTTCGTAAAGGAGATCTGAGATAAACATGATCTGGGATTAGATAGAATTGTCTGATTTAAGTGTGAAAGATTCCTTCGGGTATATGTGCATATAAAAGTCATATATTATTATTATATGTGGTACAATTAAAGAGAATCGGCTGTTTTGGCTGGCTATTTTTAACCTGCTTTCTTCATACTTGCACAGTGTCCGGGTTGAACAGAAACAGAAAAAAAAATTACCTTTCAGTTATATTTTACGAGTAAATAATCCGGATTGTATCCAATATTTATTTTTGAAACGGAAAATTCGACATTAGTGAAAAATTAAAAAAAAAAAAATCATGGGAATGCACAAATATAATTATTCTCTTGCAATAGACGTGTATGGGTTTTGAAATAAAAGGCAAGCATAATATCAATAAACATGAGAGGCATTTTTTTGCACAGTACCAAGAGTTATAACTAGAGTCCTGGCAAACCTTGAACTGTGCACAGTACAATAGAATAGAAATATAATTGCTGCCAAACTTCCAACTCTGCACAGCACAAGTGATTTTAAAGTAAACCAATGAAGTTTAAATTGAGATTGGAAATCATACTTTTCCACGGTGGTTAGGTATTGAAAGTCCCCTGCTCAGTTCACACTCAGGGATCCAAAAGTAGGGTCCTGGTTATACGAAAGGCCCCCATACACGATCAAACATGTTTAATCAAACATGTTTGATGGATATTTGATCGTGTATGAGTAGATTTGATGGGCCAGAAATGCTTGACGTCAAAGGCTTGATGGATCTGATTTTTTTTATATTTTTCGTCAAGCAGGCAAACATGTTGGATCGTGTATGGGCGTCATCAAACCTGTTTGTCAATCATTACTTTTTCAGAAGCAGCCGGACAGGTAACATCGTCTGAAAAACAACTACATGGCGCCGTCAAAAGAGGAAAAGAAATTCATTTTGGAAGTTATTGAGATGTACCATGGTTTTCCTGGACTATGGAAGGTGAAAAGCAAGGAATATAGTGACCGAGAGAAAAAAGAAGCTGCGTATGACACTTTGTTGCTGAAATACAAGGAGTGGTATACCGAAGCCACAAAGGACGACCTCAAAAAGAAACTGAATGTAATGAGGACGTCCTTTAGAAGGGAATTGAAAAAATTGAATGATTCTCAAAAGTCTGGTGCTGGTGCCGATGATGTGTACGAGCCTTCATTGTGGTTTTTTGCTAGGGCAAAGGCTAGCACTGTTGGTCCATCCATTACGCACTCTTGCCACGAACTAATGTTTGACAAACAAGTTTGAACGTGTATGGGTAAACGTCAAGCTGTCAAACATGTTTGATCAAACATATTTGATCAAACATGTTTGATCGTGTATGAGGGCCTTAAGAGGCATACGGCATTCTGAGGAAGTTTGCCATTGCTTTCCTCGTCGGCTTTAATCTTGCCGGGTCTTAAGAAACCTAACTATCCATTTAATGTTGGGTAGACACAAATGAGCCTTGGTATGGAATGGGATTCGAACCTAGACCTCTTAATTGCTGGCCAAATGCCTTACCATATAAGCCACCGCCTCTCCATTTAGGACCCAAAATTATTGAACTCCATCTCCATTTCCCTCCATCTCCACATTTGAGTTACTTACATACCCCGCCAATCTATGGTTCTGCACTCTGAGTGCACATTTGCAGTTTAGTTGTCGTGTGAAGTATCATAAGTCTTGCGACATGTTAGATGATTTTGAACGTGAACGCCCTTCGGTAGTCTAAGCAACTCTTGTGTGGTATTTGCTTCTCTTTTATACCTATGTTGTCTCACGCCCATTGATTCGTATCTTTTCAATTCTAAGAGTTGTTTATTAACATAATTTTCCAGCTCGTCTCCGACTTTTCATGATGACTCTCAGAGGAATATTTTTTTGCTAAGCAGCTAGAAGATGATAATAATCATCGCTTTACAGTTGCAGTATAGCTAGATATTTTCCGTTTCCACGAAGTATTATAATGCTGTGTTACTGTTGATGATTTTTAATTTATCAGTATCGCCGTGCATAAACAGACGCCAAGCTCTTTTGTTTCCTATCTATTTATGATCACGTCCCTTTGTATATTGTAACACTCTTGGCTCTACCCATTCGCCAATTACTTAATTGCTTTGCAGGCCATCACCTGGTTTCCGGGCACTGAACTGAGAAGACGTTACCGCTATTCTCTGCCTAAACATAAGCTCAGCGATTAAAATCATCTTTTCGAAAAAAGCTTCTTAAAGAAATTGGAGCCTATTGTAATTCACCTTGTGATATCCTGGGCTAAATTAAGAAACATGTTTCGGAGCGCAGGGATCTTTTGTTTTTTTTTTTAATTGCTTAATTTTATTTTTTGCTTTGTAACAGTAACATCGAAAAACGAAGCTGACCTAACAATCAATTATCAATCTAAAATATACAACATCTGATCATATAAAAAATTATGGAAAAATTTAATAACACATAAGCAATCGACACTAATCAATCAATCTGTGCAATTTCAGTTTCACTATTGTATCGCTGATAATTTTCTATCTAGTTTTCTTTTTTATACAGATCTAAGAGTGACACCTGGCATAACAACAGTTCGAAATGGCTAACATTATTTTTCAAGTTCGGGAAAAAAAATAATCTGGTGCAAGAAGGCAACTGCCCTAGTACATTTACTTTAGTTGCTCCTCTCCATAGTATTTCAATTTTCATTTCTGATGGTCCTATGTTGCTTGAAAAAAGGCAAATATATGTTGGGAAGGTTCAAGGATGTTTTTACCACCAGTCTACCTTACCACCTACCAATCTAGTAATCAGTTTCTCTATTGCCTCATCTATTAAGCGTATCTACCCAGTTGTCTTACATCACATATATATCAGGTATGTTTTTTTAGCTTCCAATATCTCGTCCTTTGACCTTCCTCAACATCTCTTTTAGTCTGTACGCTGCTTTCAGGACTGTCTGTCCACGCCTCCTCATCTGCGCGTCTTTCTGTTTCTCAGTATGGTTCATTTCAGTTTCAGTGATTATTCATGTTGGTTTTAGTATCAATATGAATGTTTTTTCAGAAGAAACGATAGGACAACATCTGGCTTTGAAAAGTCATTACCAGGTCTACTTACTCAGTCAGCTTGACGGTCATCTCTCCACAACTGTTGGAGTCAAACCAGCCCATCTCTTGGCGCATTATGTTTTTGTAAAACGCCAGGCGCATGCGCACGATCTGTTTCTCGGACGTCAGTATGAAGATAAATATTTGACCAAATGCCGCGCAAATCACGATAAAGCCGCCGACTGAGGAAGATAGCATGTGTGATTTTTATAAGTAAAATTCGCTGTGAATTAGTAAGGAGGTCAATTATAAAAATATGCAACATTAAAACCATTTGAGTGTACAAAGTCAAATTTTATTTTATTTACATTAGAGATGAGTTCAGGTTGTAAGCCAGGGGAAGGGACAGAGAAACTGGCATACATTGGAACCAATAAAATCGCCTCTTTTATTGGAAAGGGGGAAATGAAGAGGCAAGGGGGGAGGGGGGAGGGGGGGGGGGGGCGTCGGTTGGGATTCTGAAAACTCAGTTGCTATACACCTACATGTGACTACACAATAGAAGGTTTGGTTAAGTTTTTGTATATAGCCTGTCCACAACAAGGTGATCTCAGGCTTTCAGGCCCTCCGTCAGGCCAGGGCGCCGGTGGCAAGGCTCCAACCCGCAACAGAAAGGTTCCTGCAGATCTCGGTATCCTCTTGCTAGCCGCTGTGCCACTAACGCTCCCATATTTTGGAAAGCCAAGTGATAGCTAACAGGGGAAAAAGATCAAACTCTTTAGAGTATTCAAATGCTTAGAAAAGTCAGTTTTGCTTTGATGGTCAGACAGAAGAAAGATTACTTTGTGAGTCGTAAAGAAACTTAAGACCTCTATAGTTTAATCTTTGTACCAATTCGTTGGAGAACGGTGGTCATAGTCAGGCCGTTAGAAATGTTTAACTGCATGAGAGATCACACCGAAAATATTTAACAAGGAGGACGAGGAAGAGGAGGAGGAGGGGTAAGGAAAAGAAAAGGAAGGGGAAAAGAAGGAGGAAAAGGAGGAATAGCAGGTGGAGGAATAAGAAGAGAAGGAGTAGGAAGATGATGGGGAAGGGTAGGGGAAGGAGGAGGAGGAGGAGGAGAATAAGAAGAAAACGAAGACGAAGAAAAGCAAATTTTAATATTATCAATTCCAAATGCATATTCTATAAGGTCTTTTCACATATGTCTAGTGAATTTCTTTGACATTATTAAACCGAATTAGTTAAATACGAGCATGGTGTTTCAAAACAAAAAAGGATGCAGAGATGCCTTTTAAGATTATATTTCTTTTTTTACAAATAAATTAAGATTAAGGTTAGAAAAATTCATGTTTAAATAAATGCCAATAAATGCAAGAAAAATATAATAAATACAGTTTTATACCAAAATATAATCTCTTTATACTTATGAATTGTAGGGCAATCTTGTCTATTTCTTCAAAAACATCGTCAAAGTCATCATCCAGAACTTCACAGCTGAGGCGCTCTGTGCCATTGTAGAAATCGTGTAGCTGTTGGCAATGCGGCCTAGTGTATGAAAATTGAAAATATCAGGATTATGAGGTATACATTTTTAGAGAAAAGTCAATTTTGCCTAGAAAGTGAAGAGAATACGAAAAGCACTGATGATATTAAGTTTCACAGATATCAATGGCTTTAGAATCTGGCTTTTCAAGATATGGTTTTCTGGTCGGCTTTAAACGGATGTAAAACCGCTTCCATGACAGCGCAAAATCCAAGTGGTACAAAGCTTTAGATCTAAAGTCACTCTTGCCTCTCCAGGTGGATTTCGTTATCTCGGGGCGTCTAAAATAAAAAGTTCTGACTTGCAGAATGAACACCTCATCTTTTGCGACTTCAAACCTTGCTAATGATGATTTTCAAAAGCAATCTTTTGAATCTAACAAATTCATACAAAGTATCAGCCATGGTATTGAGATTTTATAACGCTGACAATTGTTATTAAAAATTTTAATATTTCCTGTCCGTTAAATGAATGAAATTAATAAATAAGAAAACTCTATAAATAAGCCTCATACTATTTGTGCATAGGTATTACCATATTATAACTGTGTTACCTTCAGCCATCAAATTTCTCAACCTTTATTGTTCGGTTTAAACGAAAGCAGACTCCATTATAAGAGACTTATCTCAAGCCTCTCTCTCTCTCTCTCTCTCTCTCTCTCTCTCTCTCATTCTCTAGACATTCTAGTATTACTTACTCAAAGTCTTCCAAATGTTTGCGAGTCTCTGACCAGGACATGTTGTTTGCGTGCAGAAAGTCCGGCACGCGGTCCAGCAGACGGTCAAACTTTCCATGATTCACAAATTGTTCTATGGCTTTGGCAAAGAGCACGACCATAGCTGGATAGGACACGCCATGGACTATGGAGCAGAAGACAGCCACGTAGATCAGAAGTTTATCATCCTTGTTGGCGAATCTAAACTGCGAGATCACAAAAAAAATCCGCTATTCATTTTATTTAATATGTTTTTTTAACATAAGTGAGTAGTAAAGTATAATTGCTTGCGAGCAATTTCTTTCCACAGCTATTGCAAGATATTGCAAGGAAAAGAGGCAACAGAGATGTGTTTTTATATTTAAAGGCAGTATTTCTGCTATCATGGGATAACAACTGAGGTGTTGTTGCTGGGAGCCAACAATGAAAGTCATTGCTAAATTAGTTCGCAGAGGACAAGATTCAGTTTTCGTCATCGTAAAAAATTTGCAGATCTTGATCTTTATTGGTTACTTATAACAGGAGCATAAACAGATCAAATTAGAATAGGCGCAAGGCATATAGATTATATAAGTAAAATAAAATAGCCCATAAATATAAGCTTGCAGAGTAGAAAGAGAAGTGTCAAAACACTGTCACAAAGTTCTGATTCAGATTTGATAGGGAATATGCAGAGAATCTCCTAATTCACACATTTCTAATCGCTTCTTTCCTTTTGACCTTTCATGTCTAAAATAAAAGAATAAAGAAAAACTCAAACACATAGCTATAGAAAGATAAGAAAGGAAGAGAAGCAGAAAAAAAATGGGATGAAGAAGTAAACAAGATATATATTTCTCAAGCTTTCTCTCACTGCTTCAATCTCTCTTTTGTTCCTTTCTCATCAACTTTCTTTTGGCGCTCCCTCTTTTTTCTCGAAATTTCCTGTCAGATTTTCTTATATCCCTTGGCTTTCCTCTTTTTTAGTTTCTTTCTTTCTCATTACCTCTTTCTATCTTTTCTCCTCTCCATCATTTTCTTTCTCCCTTATACTCTATGTCTCTCTCTATCATTCCTATCCTTTGCCTTCTCTCTATTTCTCCCTTTTTCTCTCTCTGGCTCTTCTATTTTTACATTCGCTTTTTATCTCTCCAACTCTACCTCTTTTTTTGGTTTCCTTCCTTCATATTCCTTTTCTCTGTGGAAAAATATTTTCTTTGAGACTATCTCTCATTTTATCTATTACCCTCACCTAATATATCTTGTTCTTGCTTTTGTTTATCTATTATTACATTTGCATCCTCCATCTTAATATGTGTCCCCATCTTTTTCCTCACCTTTTCCTTTCTTTCTACTTATTTTCTGCCTCTTTATTTTTCGTTTTCTTTCCACCCTCCTGTCTCTGTTCATATATTTATCGTTTTTCTTATTTACTTCTTTATGAATACACCAATACCTCTCCATGCACAATTCCCTACCTACTGACCTGTCTATTTTAGTGTCCAATAAATCAAACTTCATGCTCACTAAAATTTGATCCTCAATTTTTTTAGCCCTCAATATTTTCCTAAACATTTTTCACGCCTTGAGTGCCATGTTGTAGAAAGTATGGACTGCACAATCAAGCTCACCATCAATCCTATGCTCACTTTTCCCACAATTTCAATTCTTCAACCACTTTGTTGCCAGAAACATAAAGTTTCCCTAAAACATATGGCTGTCCTTACCAGTTCTAAAGTGCCTACTTTCGGCGCCTTTGGTTCAGGGGCGTTGCCGTTTTCATCTTCCCCATCTCCGTCTTCTGCTGTTGACCAGTCAGCTCCGTTTGTAGCGGAATATTTAGGCGGCAGTTCTAGGTTGTCTACCAGTTGGCGCTTATCGGGTATTTTCTTCGCTGGATTATTGTTGATTACACTGCCATTTTCATTAACTGCGCGAAAAAAAAAGGAAAACAAGCAAAAAAAACCAAAAAAAACCGCTATATCGTAAACTTTGAAGGTATAGGGAGACTTTCCATTTTTTTAACTTGTTACATAACGTCCATGCATATAATATACGTTTTATGCCTGTATGAACCGCTCCCTCAAGTTAACTGTGTTGTTCAGTCGCCACTGGTTCAAGGATTAGAAAAGCATTCGATAGGTAATAAACTCCGAGAGCGGACCGTCTACATTGAGGTCGGTATTGAGACTCGCTGATGTTGGCACTGTCATAGGGACTGTCTACATGTACGCCAGTATTGAGTGTTACTAATGTTGGCAGTGTCATGGGGACTGTCTTATGTAGTCAGTATTGAAAGTTACTATTATTCAAAGTGTCAAAGAAATCTTTTATCTGTAAAACAATATAAAGAATAATATTTTTGAAATCATTGGAAATCATGAGCTTTAGGTCATTATTGATATTTAGGAAGTTTTTTTAAAGACTCACTTATTTTGAAATTGTCAATCAAATCGCTCAAGTAAAAAGCTTGTGCAAAAAGAGCCCCAATTGTCACTTCTTAATGAGTAATGCATTTGTGGCATTATTCACCATAACACAAAGTCCCAATACTCCCGAAAGGTATCTTCCATGCTTATAGTTCCATTTAAATTCAAGTCAATATCATTTGACATTCCAAGAGTAAAATTTAAGTCAGTTTGTATTTTAAGCTCATAGTGAGTGAGATTGTATTGTGATGAAAGAACGCTTAAGTTGAAGTCTAGAGATACCACCGCTGTTTATGGCGGTGGCGAAAAGAAAGCTGACATTCATTTCTGGTCACTGCAATAAAACGAAGATAGCTGACTTGTAAGCCTATAACTTTCACCATCAGTCATAATTGTAAAACAAAGATACTCACTTGTAAGCCTAAATATCATTGGTCATATCCGTAAAACAAAAATAGCTGACTACTAAACTTAGAATAATAACCATTGGCTATAGCAATAAAATGGAGATACCTGATTTGCAAAAGTCCTACAACTTTCACCAATGAACATAGCGGTAACTCAACTATACTTGACCTGTAAAAGCCTACAGCTACCACCACTGGTCATAGCATGATATCCGTTAATGCTTAAAATTAACATTACTGTGTAGAGGTTTCACAAATGCTTCTTGGAAAGATTAGAGCAGTTGATGCGGATTGTAAAGGCAATAGAGAGACCTTTGCGAAAGTGTCGAATAATCAGCACTGTTTATAAAGCACCAGGCTCCCGTAAAAGCAGTAAAGACCCCTACCCGTTTACACCCACTCATGAATAAAGTTTTTTAAAAGTTAATTTTCTCTGTACCACTAACATATAACATTTCAAATGACCCAAAATATCGGAAGAATTCTTTTCTATGCCTTTGGCTCCAACAAGACTAGGGAAGCCGTTGCCACTTCCCAGCCCAGAGTGATCTCATCGTTCATCGTTTTAATCTAAAATCGTGCGGAAATTTCGAGTTAGAATGACTGTTTAGCTTCTTTAGACTTTCTGTAAAAGCTGGCGATTACTGCATTGGAGCTTTTCTTTTTCACTTTCCCTGATAATTCTACTCTTAAGCTTAGACAAAACTGTAAAACTGCATTTTCTTTAGTCTGATTTTACAAAACAGTTGGTGAATAATTTCCATTTTTTTCATTATTTGAATGATTAACCTGATATGGATCTACACACTTCGTATGTTGTCAAAAATGTTTTAACAATACATAGGTCAAATTTGTCAAATACTCCGATCCAGATTCAACCACCATTGTTTTAAAAAGAACGATGTAAAACAACTTTAGTTATATCTACACATACATAAAAAAAAAGCGTAATGAAGAATCATAACTGTGCTAGCAAAATGCATGCGTGCACATTTTAAGGGATTTTTCTAATGCTCAACTTCCCACAGCCAGACATCTAATAAGAAAAGAAGCAAAGTGGGTCCCACGTTTGGCCCAAACATCGGGGAACCAGGAGTAGGGTTCTGATTGTTCTTGGCATACAGCATTACGCTTTCCTCTCCGCCCTCACTTTCACCGGGTCTTAAGAAGACCTAGCTATCCATTTTATACTGAGTGGACACAGAGGAGCAATAAAAAGCTGATGATAAGATATAACTAAAATTGTCCTTATCTTGAGATAAAGTCAAAAAATAAAATAAATAACATTACAAAATACCAGCAAAAGCAAAATCAGAACGACAATAACCGTAGTATCAAGGAAAGCCACAACATTAATGTGAACCAAATAATGGAACCATAAACTTACCGCCATTAATATGTGTAGGGTTGTCTGCGTTGACCATTTCTGTCTCTAAGAAATATAAAAAAAAAAAAATAAAAGAAAACTCAACTTTGCAATCTACAGGATACAGGGTTCATTGATTTAGAGAGAAACACAAAACTCCATTCGCCTGTGTTTGAATAAAAAAAAGCATTCACAGATTAAATGAAATACAACCAAATTTTCAACAGTAGTTATTAGCTCATTATTTGCACAGAGTTCAGTCTCAGTACACAAATTCATTTGTTGGATGGAACACCTGGAAATATTTTCAAGCCATATGAAGGAATTTGTAGTACTTAAAGAAGATAAGTCATGAAGCACCGATTCCTTTGTTTGCTCTATTGCTTAAAAAACATCATTATATTTGGAAAAATCACTTTGGATATATCGTTTAGAGATCTTTAATTAAAAAAAAAGTTATATTTTTAAATCATCTACTTTCAAAACTTCTGAAGCTAAAGATAATTTCCCCTTTTTGTTCAGTCTGTGCTGATCATTCTTGTTAAGGTTGAAATACGTAAGTGCAAGCTCCAACCTGAGCAATAGCGCAAGGCTGTACAATAAAACTTTAGCCTTAGATTCAAACAGCAGAAATGGACACTCGATCCTGTTTTTCAAAACCACGCCTTTCTTCCATCATGCTCACTTTGTCTATCAATAGAAAAACATGAAACATTTAAATTATCAATTTTTAAAATAAATTACATAAACAACGTTTGAAAGGGTTTCTAAACGCCGACGTAGCTGATAATTATAAATTTTACAAGAATGGTCAATCAAGAAAATCTACACCACACGCTTTCCGATATTTACGGAAGAAATTATTCAACCTTTTCAGAGACAGTCGTGAGTTATGTTCCAAATGATCTCACAAATTTCCTCTTTGATAAACCAAGGAAAACCGTCCCAAGCAGTTGCCGTAGGACCGTTCTCTCCGCCTCACAAGCTTGAAAAGGATAAATGTTTCCTCCACTTTCTCAGACCGCGCGCCATCAACACACGCGCCACGCTCATCCTTTTAGATTGTTGTCGTCTCTCAAATTTCCTCCTATTGAGGATATAAGATCTGACTGATATTTTTCAACATGTAGTGTCCTTAAGACAGATGCATAATTTTGCATAACGGTTGAATTTCTCGTCAGGTTTTGATATCTCAAATTTCTTCTAGTGAGCCAATGTGCATTTTCGACTAAACCAGGCACTAGGCTCTTATGGCCAGTAAAAACAGATATCTGCAGTGGCTCTTGTGTATGGATGTGTGTGTGTGTGTTTTATAACAATAACATTTTTTAAACTAAGTTTAGCCTTTGTTCTTGACAATTAATTCCTACTTTGGCCACTTGACACAGTAGAGAAGTTTGAGTTTAAATTATGGATAATTTTCGAGGTTACAAAAACAAAAAGAATAACGTTAACAAAGGACATTACATAATAAATGTGGTGACGGAGAGAAAGACGCCAACAATCTGATTTGATCAAAGGATTGTTAAAAGATGAGTAAAATGACGAAGGGTTTGGAATGCACTTTGCATTACAGATTCTTTAAAATGGCAGATGATATTTTATTTTCTTTTAAACCTGAGCTTTTTTCTTCTGATTTTTTCGTTTATGCTACGTGTCCTTTTGGTCATATAAATATGATAATGAATTTGTGTATCGTGCAGCCTCCCTTTTCGGTTATTTTATAAACTGAATTATAACTTACTGCCCGTTCAGTGTAAGAAAAAAAAGTCAGCTTGCCTTTTTGGTCACATCTCATAATGATATACTGCAGGTTTACTATTTGCCACTTGTTAACCCCAAATCAGGAAATCTCCCTAAAAAAGGAGAGATAAGGGATTGGGTTTTATACAATTTTCTGATTAGAACATTGACATCACTTTCTTTCGCAACTAAATCACACATAAAAAGTGTGGAGAAGACTAAATTATTCCAAGTTAGCCATTGATAATAATTAATACCAACATAAGTTCTTTGAACCTCTTTATCATAGAATTTTTAAATTACCTTTTATATAATTATTGTCCTCCATTCCTTTTAAACCGCACAGTTAAAACAATCTACATGGCCTTTACAGCCTAGAAAAAAAAATTGATAAATCATAAAAGAAAAATCTAACTTCTCTTGCAACCTCTTCCCGAAAAGGAAAGTAAACGGCAAACCCAGAGGACAGATTTCGAAAAAAGGGGAGGATGGTAGTGGGGGGGGGGGGGGG
>BLXT01008183.1:1959016-1973793 GCA_019648995.1 Plakobranchus ocellatus
CCCCCCCCCCCCCCCCTTTTTTTCCCCCTTATTTTCAATCTTTTCGCGTTTCATACATACCTTGATTGAAGAATCACATACATTTTTGAAATAACAGAAATAGAAATGTCAAAATAGCAAAATTTAATTAAATTGTACAAACATCTAGAATGTAGATCTTGATGTAGATCTTTCTTTAAATTACGGAACCCAACGTTCCATGCTTTTATTCTTATTCCTCATTAGAAGTAAAGTCTAGTATTTATTCCATAGGAGCTTTTACTTAACATGAATTTTAACATTTTATCTTTTTTTATGATGTGAAATCTATAATTCCTAATTCTTTTGTTATCTTGATTTCTGCCACAGATTAGATCTAGATTCTGGAGTCTAGGGTCTAACCCAAAGATCCTTGCAATCTTGGGTCCCATATAATGAAAAAAGACTTTTTTCTTTTGAGCTTCAGGTTTGAATGTCAGTATTTAAGTTTTAATTCTTTAGTATAGCATCTCTTGTCATAATTTTCAATAGAATGAACCAAAATTTAGAACTGGCACCTAAACTATTTTTAAGTAAACCTAAAATCGCCTTGGTAATTTCGTGCTGGGTGCTCTAAAATTGATAAGTGCTAAATGTGCCAAATGTGTTTTAATAGAAAAGATCACTGTAGAAAGATCTTGCTTAATTTACTGTGATCAAAATGAAAATGGATCTATTTCAAACTATGAAATCTGATCAAAATGAAATGAAGTCTTTCAAAATGTAAAAACTAGACATTGTGTAAGTCTGCATATAAACTAGAGGTAGCGCTAGTCAAGACACTCTAGTCAATCCTTGATCTCTAAGTCTAGAGTGCGCTACGATATTTTTGCAGAAAAGGCGAAGTGACGTCAAATAGGACTCGAATAAGCTCGTTGGACACGAATTAGGGACCGTAAATGGAACTGAGTCTTTCTGATACTAAAATCACTCCACTGAGCAGCGGTAAAAATAGTACAATAGACAATTCACAAACTGAAAGCCTCGCTAAAGAGATTTGTTTTTAAATGGAGACGAACAACCACGATGTTTATGTATACCAACAACCACGATGTTAACCCAATTATGGCATTCTTTTCAAATTAAGAAAAAGATGAGAGCGTCGAATAAAAGATTTACAGATTATTTTCAGCCCGTTAAAAAATTAAAGAACTGTAAGTTCTTAAATCCTAACTTGGACGCCAAGAAAAAACAGATCTAGATCTAGGTTTGGAGTGCCTTGTCCGAAAAAAAGCTTTTCGCTTTGATAGGGATGCTGAGTCTGTTTTCTTGAAATCCCTTGCTAACAGTTCACATTACCGACGATGCTTGAGTACCTGTACTATAACAGGAGTTGACTGCTTCTCGCGGTTTGCTTTTGGGTGCGCTATCCATCGAAAATATGTTGAGAAGGTCGTCAAAGCTTTCTTGACATTTGTTTATCGATGCGGTAGACCGCTACGGTAGACCGCGCATACTTTAATGATATTATCGCTGTGGTGGAAGAGTTCAAAATATACACAATCAATGCGCGATCATATGTCCTCAGTCACAAGTTAGAGTTGAAAATTTCAACCGAACCATGGTAGAGTTTTTTTTTTAAGAATACATTAGAACGCGGAAGCTGTCCAGAAAATTCTATAACGAGCACAACAGCCGGGTGAACAGAGCAGCGTTTCAGCGCTTTTTGATAGGCTAAACTTTTCACCTTCCTCTTGTGTGACTGTATCTGTGATGAATTTGACGGTGGAGGATAGAGCTTCCTGCGGCAGCTGCACCTGGATGTAGAACCCTTTTGCTGAGAAGAGAAGTCCGTCTATGCGTTGTTATATGCCCAGACCAGAAGCATCTGACTTAAACATTTGCGAAGTGAACATTACAAATAAATCTAGTCTTCTGATAAATCGCTGAGTTGATTATGATTTGCAGAAGTTGTATGCTAGTTCTTTGTATTCATTTTGTGTACGGTTTAGACTTTTATTCTCTTCGCTCTATTCATATTGCGCGAACTGAACATTTTTGCTCAAGTTAAGCTTTAATTTCTATTTCTACTTTGTTTTTTCTTTGTTTTTGTTTTTTTTTTTCGTCGATCATAGTTTTCATCATTTTCCCTCCCTGATTATAATAGTTCCCTCTGCTTGTTACGATACCCCAAAATTATGAGGCCGTTATGCTGTGCACCGAGAGGCCATGTTAGTAAATAACAAAAGATAAAGATTACAGCAAACGACTCATGAAAGGGAAAAAAAGAACTAAGTTTGAAAGCTACATTTAATTTACACTTTATTTACATTATAACAAGCACGCACAGAAAAGAAACATGGGTTTACAACCACACACAATGAAAATACAAGCCCAGATATATGATAAATAGCGTTAATTACTTAATAGAACCTATTAAGCTACATTACTGAATAACATTTCATATCATTCAATACTTCAAATAAATTTTACTGTACAATAATTTATCACTACACAGATTATTGGTCAGGACCGTAGCAACTAAAAAGGTAACACTTATAGATTAAAACAGCCCAACGGTAAAATCCAGTGGTGAAGAGTTGAATATATCAATAGATGACAAATGTGACAAAGACAAGTCAGTACAGAATACAGCGCACGCACTGACAAGGAAGGACCAGTGTCTCAGGATGAGACCAGCAACAGGAACAGCAACGACAGGAATAGCAGCAACAGGAACAGCAGCACCAATCGAGAGTACAATTCTCATTTAGCCACGGAACGCTTGAGGGTGCCATAAACAAGTTATAAATCATTCTTTTCAAACAAAATCGCTAAATGGAATTCTTCTAAAGTCCCTTTAAGCAGTCCATTCTCATAGTAACCCATCTCTATCTACAACTTATACAACTTTAACATATTCGCATAAATTTTTCTGAATGCCCGTTTATCCAGGGCTGTTTCCTTAGAAACTACAAAATTACAATATCAAAATCTAAATATAATTTTCTGAGTTCTTGAAGTGAAAATCCTTAAAATTACAGCAAGAAGAAATCTGCCCCTCTTACTTCTTAAGAACAAAGTTTAGGCGACCCTACACTCGTTACATCCATGCACAGCAATAGCACAACTCCCCAAACAAACAAACATTGACTTTCAAATAATGACCTACCGCTTTGACACTATTCACTCTCTCCACGCAACAAAGACGGACCAATCAAGACAGTCAACCACGGGATTCACAGCTAAAGACGACTCAATATAATACAGCATTAACTTTCAAAAACAAAAAACTGGACAAAAAACATTATGCGACTTCATTCACACAAACTTGCTCGAATTAACTTAGACTGCCCCAACACTACACACTGTCATTTTAAACAATTCTCTACCTTGTTTTCGGTTGAACGCAAAATGATTTCGGGGCATTGTTACTCATTAGACATTGTATAGATGTTTTGCAGCTGTAGACTGCAGAAATTCAGATTATTGTCTGAGCTATACCTATTGTCTACAGGTATAGACTGCAGAAATTCAGACTATTCTCTGAGTTAGACCTACTGTCGAAGAAAGTAGAATACAAAAAGTAGGACTAATCTTTGAGTTTGGCCTCGTGCCAAAGATTGTAGACTGCAGAAATTCAGAATATTCTCGGAGTTAGACCCGGAGCGTTGAATGTAGAATTCTGACTATTTTAAGGATAAAACTCTGAGCAAAAATCGCCGAATGAAGAAAATGAGACTCATCACAGAACCGAATCCTAAATCAAACAGGTGTAGAATATGGAAATACATACTGTTCTCAGACTTAAACCCAGAGCATGAGAAATGTGCCATGCAGAAATTCAGATCATTCTCAGCTTTAGACGTAGAGCAGGGTGATGACTTCTTCTACTTTAGGTACTTGTCTGGAACAGACATTGGCGATCATGCTCTACCACTCAAATCTATTTCACTCTTAAATTTGTTGTTGCTATCTCATCTATTGCCCATGACTTATGACGTTCAATAAAAGTTATTCTCTGTCTTCCTCTATTGGGTTTGCCTTTTAAATGTTCTAAAGCAAAAACCGTAGTTGCCTCCGTCTTATGGTTTTAATCAGTGATCGCATAAGCCTCTTTCAGTACCAATTCACCGGACTTTTCCTCCGTCCATGATAATCCTCATCATTCTTCTGATTAACCACATCTCTGCTGCTTCTAGTTTTCTCTCGTTTATTGTCCAACACTCACTACCATATAAAATTACTGACCATACATATGTTTTCATTACCCTTATTTTGGTTTTCATACTTATGTTTCTGTTTACAGGTATTGGTTTCAATTTTCAGAATGTATCTTTGGCCATGGCAATTCTTTTACTTATTTCAGTTGTGCATCCACCATCTGATGTTATCAGGTAACTTAGATATTTGAATTTTGTTACGTCTTAAGTTTTTTTGCCTTTGCTAAGAGGTTGCATTTGAGATTAGAGGATTTCTTTGACGTAACAATAGATTCCATTTTCTTCACACTCAAAGACAGACCCATTCTGTCGATTCGTAAAATTGCAGTATCTAAAAGTTGTTGGAGTAGTTCGCCAGATTCTGCTATTAAAACTGTATCATCTGCAAACCTGAAGTTATTAAGATTCTCTCCATATATTTCAAAATCTGAAATATCATCACGATTCCTTAAGATAAGTTCACAATACACGTTAAAAGATCAGGAGACATTACATATCTAAATGGGTGGATTTGATGTCTTCCTTCAATTCTTACAGATGCAGTCTGATCCCAGCATAAATTTCTAATTATTCTCAGATCTTTCCATCAATGTCTAATTTTTCTAACATATGAAACAACTCTATACGTTTTACTTTGACAAAGGCCTTAGAATAATCAATAAATAGCGATAGAGATCTTTTCCCATTTCTATACACCTTTCTATAACCGTTGACAGAGTGAATATTACGTTTCTAGTCCCTTTGTCAGGCATGAAGGCAAACTGTTTCGTCGATATTTCTGGTCTCAAAGTCTTGCGCGTTCTATGCATTAATACACGTAACAGGATTTTCGTAAAATCGCTCATTAACTGATTGTTCTATGAGGTTCATATTCTGTTGCTCCTGGTGTTTTAAGCAGTACTATAAAAACAGATTTACAAAGATCTTCAGGGTTTGTATCGCTAACGTATATTGCATTGAGAAGTTTTGTTGTCAGATCTATTCCAAAAACCCTGTTACGTGTATTAAAGCTGTCAAAAAATGTAGAAGCAAATACAAAAACCTAGATAAAAAACATCAAGATAAATGCAATGCAGAAAAATAAAAAAGGGTTAATTAAAATGTCAGGAAATAGAGTAAAAGCTAAATATGGACAGTAAATTCATGCTCGCTAAAATTAGGGACATCAGTGATAGAAAAATCAAATGCACTAGCCCTGGCTGCATCACATCAAAAGATGGAATAATTTTTTAATGGAAAGGAAGCAAATGCTAAACAGATGGTCAGAGTATGTTGAAGAGCTTTTTTGAGATGATAGGTAAAAAAAAACGGAAATAAAGAGAAACCTAGACCCTAAAGAAGTAGAGGCAGCAATGAAAAAAATGATAAATGGAAAAGCCACAGAACCAGATAACATACCAATAGAAATAATAACATAATTAAATAATCTAGGTATAGAGAGATGTACCATGCAGAGAAATTAAATTCAGTTGTTCTCAGCATAGGACTCAGAGCAGAGGAATGTTCTATGCAGAAACTCTGATTCTTCAGGAATGCGGAGGTTAAAACTGTCTGAAACGAACTGTACTCTTTTGCACGGTCTAGAAAAGAAAGTAAAAATTGGAATGATAATGAATCACCTCAGTTCAACCATTCACAGATGAAAATCAAAATCAAAAGTAAAAAGAAAATTGCTTTAAGTTCTCTTATATTGGCTATGAAGTTTGGGCATGATTTTTAGGTTCTTTCTTTGTCCATATAGCCCATAAACAGCATGATGATCTCAGGCGTTTAGGCCAGCGTTAGGCTAGGGCGTGGGTGGTGGCTATGCGCGCTCTGAATGTCCACTTGTAGGCTTTAAATATCAAGCAAAAGATAACAATATGTAAATAATGAACTGATTACAGATGTTCGGCAATCATCCATTTCGTTCCATGCAATTCGATTCAATCGATGAACTGAAATCCTCCATTACATTCCAGTTTAAGTAACTTAAATCAAAATTATTCCAAGGAAGAAAATTACTGTATAAAATTAAGTATTTTGATACCCTCTTGTCTGTTTCTCTTTATCGCCCACCTAAAAATATGTGGTTTGTCATTAATTTTTTTCCTAATTTCAAACCAAGCTGAGTCGACAAATCAAAATGAGCAATTAAAACATGCAAATACCATGTTATAATTTTATGTGAGTTAATGAATATAAAGTGACTTTTTTATTGAGCTACACCTCAACTCCTGTGGGGATCAGGTCGCCTGAGGTGCTATAAAAGCTCCAGGGGTAGAAACATCGCCACGCTCTGCTGTTCTCACTTCGACTGCATATCTTTCTATCCGCTCATCTGTCGCAATCGACGGCCAAAATCTCGACAAGATGAACTACATCATGATGGTTGTCTTTATGGCCTTTCTTGTTGCCGTTTCTTTCGGTAAGTTTTGGGCATCACTTTTTTTTCTTTTTATTAGATTTTTTTTCTCTTACAACTCACGTCATTGATTTTTTTCAATACTTCTAATGTATGTGTAATAAAGTGTCATAATATTCATATATCTGTGTGCTTATCCAACCATTTGCCAAACTTATTGTCTAGCTATATCTTTCTATAATATAAAGAGATATCAGGTTGGCTGTATTTATCGGCACTTGCTGATCAATCCAGGGAGAAGTATAAAGGTATCCATTGAGTCTAAACTTTGAGTCTCTCTGTTTCCACATTAAGGACTTTGTTTCTATGAAGAGATTGTACTCGTGTGTTTAAATACTGTGCCTAGATTAAGGTGTGAATTAAAAAAGTAAATAAAAAGATCAATGTTCCTCGACATCAACTGGCAAGAACAGAAAATAGTGAAATGAAGTAACGTGTACGTCAGGATAGGCAAGCGTAAAGTTGCTTTCTCTCTAACAACGAAAATTGAAACTGGTGATTTTTTGTTATACAATGAAATGAGAAGAAATGAAATACATGAGGATATAAAGATTGCCATACTTTGCACGTGGAGAATAACAACAATTGCTCAGGGTTTTTTTTTTTTTATTAAATGCTCGTTAAAATTGATTGTTTTATCCATAAACCACTCCTGCGCAATCTCTTCTTATTATAATTGAGCTAAGCTCAAACGTGAAATGTCTATACTTATTTTTGTGGGGCTTCAATAAAATCCACAAAAATATAGATATGTTGCTATAGCTCATGCCATTTTATGTTGGCATATTTTAAAATGCCGAAGTTGTTTACAAAATGACATTCGCCCTATTTAAACTATATTAATCTGGCGAAAAAAAATAATGCTCCGGAACGTTGTACGCTGCAAGTGAAAACTAAGGAGAGAAAAACAGCATTAAATGTTTAATGCGCAACTTTTGTTTTCTTGAGGAAATCTTTATGTGAAATAATTAAAATGAACTCTGGGTTTGGCTAGTTCTCTCATAGAAAGCAAAGGGACATAAAAATCATGTTAAAAGTCGGCGCAGGTCAAAGCTTTTTCTACAATATAAAAAAAGTGTAACGATCCTATATTTTCGGAGAATTGTCGCGATTACTTGAATTTTTTAGTCTGCAACATAAATTCCTCACAGAGCAGCCATGTGAAATCTATTTGTAACAATCTGCGAGGGAAGGATTTCTTAAATATTTTGATAGCGTTCCTAAGCATTCATCGGAATCTTTATTCCTGCAGAAAAAGCTGGGTAACTACTTTGGTTAGCGATCTACGTGCCTTAATATGAGCACGACGTGAAAGCCACGGTTATTCCACACGAATAGAAGTTAGAATAAAGGTCACTGGAAACTTTAATTGAAAGTGAATGCTCAAATACGATGTGAAAATATGGATGAAACATGCACTTTGAGAATGATGAGAGAAACAATGATTTTGTCTACCTTGATAAAGTACAGGTTTATGAGTTATTGCTCAGAATATATCGGCTTTTCAATGAAACGAAGTGTCAGAATTTCTATGTGTATTTAAATTATGCTTAGACCCAGTCACAACCACAGAGACATTTTCCTATTTTTTTTTTCAGTCACAGCGGAGTTTGATGGCGTCCCCTGTCTGATTGATGCGACGTGTGTGGAAACCTACGGGGGCGGCGCAACCTGTGTCGGTGGCTTTTGTCAATTACCGTAACGTCCAGTGGGGCCAGCTCAGCGAAAACATCCTCCCCCCATAGGAGGGCAATCAATGGTTCCCTCCCCCCTCTAAAAATCAAAACAAAACAAAACAAAAAAATAAATAACAGAGGGACAGGCTGCGGACAATTAGGATTATTATCGCTGCGTTTATAATTGTACATACAGATACCTGATAATATGAAATAAAATGTGATCGAAACCCACGGCGAGAGACTCTTGGTTTAGAGATGTCGTGTACTGTCGTCCGATATCATTAGGACGATAATTGAACTAAACGTTTTTTTGTTTGTTTGTTTTAATTTAGGCCAGGGGAAATTGACCCTTTTGACCAACAACGAGAATGGCTCATCAGCGATTTGTAAAATATTACAAAATCAGAGTGAGAGAGAGAGAGAGAGAGAGAGAGAGAGAGAGAGAGAGAGAGAGAGAGAGAGAGGGGGCGAGAGAGAGGCAGAGAAATCGAGAAAGAAAGGCAGAGAAAAGAAGGAGGAAAAGAGTGAAAGAAGGTGGGAGAAAAGAATTAGAGGAAGAGAGAGATAGACGATGTCAAAAATAGATAAATAATAGTGAGACCAAACTAAAATACAGAAATGAGCGAACATATCCATTGTTCACAAACTTGAAATCACCAACAAGACGGTGCTACTAATAATGATGTAAACAGATACGAGGAAAAACATGACGGAGAAAATAGTTGATATTATTGTTATGTCCAGTTCTCCATGCCTGGGGTGGTTTTGCTATGTTTCTCCATGTCTGGGGTGGTTTTGCTATCTTTCTCTATGCTTGGGGTGTTTTTGCTATCTCCCTCTTTTGTGAAAATGTTTTAACGGCGAGGATTGAGATTTAGTTCTTAAGTCGAGAATACAGAAGTTAGTGACTTGACCCTAAGAAATGAGTTGTTTGTAGGAAAATCCGCCAACAGGATCTACAGACGGCTTGAAACGATTGACGATTAAAAGTATTTTTGCATATTACAAATGATCATCCTTTAGAGCAATAAAAAGTAATTGTTTTTCTAATTCTCCAGCCACCTTTACGATTTGCATTTCAACTCTCTTAAGTAAGTTACCGACACGCGACTGTTTCTTATGGACGGGTCAATATTGATTAACCTACAAATAGATTTACATTTAAATAGACTCTAAATCTACTCGATAGATAAATTTCAATGGTGTAGACCTAAATTATGTTTTTTCCGTAACCTACTTTAGCTAAGGTCTGTATTGAAATTTTACAACTGAAAACGGTATAATCGTTTATGTTTCTCTTTTAGCTAGATCAGATAATTAAAGCTCTTAGTTCCCTTTTGTAACAATTTTTTGCTGTCAGGGCTATGGATGTTAAATTATGGTTACAAACTATTATATCATATTGATTGCATTCATTTTCAGTTCCATAACCTAATAAAAATAAGCCTTCTTCTACCTAGCATTGCCTTGGCTCTTGTATCCATGGTAACGTAAACAAAATTTGATAAAGTTAATCAAACATTGAGTCTAGTATTTTTTTTTTTTAATGAAAGAGTGTGATGAGTATATCCGTGCCTTCATTGGTCGGGTAGGTCAGCGAGCCCAAAGATAATGCTTAGTTTACGCAGCCTTTCATTTACGAGATGCCAGGATTAGAAAAATCTAAATGTGGTGAAAACGATGTCAAACTTAAACAGATTACATTTGTGAAAACGATACCAGACTTACGTGAATGAAAAAAAAATAATGTGAAAACGATAGAAAAGATTAAGACTAGAGAAATGTGCGAAAAAGCAAAAGAGGCAAACAAAATCAAAAGCAAACTGTTCATCTACACATGATTTAACTAGACTTCCTCACCTGCATATCTAAAGCGGAAAAAACAAAATGAGAGTAGAGCAAAGTAATGATTCGATTCAGACCTAGATATGTTAAAATCCTCAATCTTATCGCAATAAAATTTTTTTTATCTGAATCTAGATTTAAAGGAACTTTCCAATAGCAGAATCGCCTTATCTTACTCTATTCAACCTACAATGATATTAAATCCATCTATATTAATTTTTATAATTGTGGTCTTGGATATATGTTGTCCATTATCTATACCAAAACCATTGCGCGTAGAGCTATTAAATAATCAGGATGAAAAGCTGCAGATTTTTTCTTATCTTATTTCAAGTTGCTTTAAAATAAATTAACAGAAATCAGACGTTTTATTTTCCACCGTTTGAACAGGCTATATGGCAAAATCCTTGGTTATACAATTCAAAACAGGCAAAGGTGAAAAGCAAGTGAAGCCCAAAAATTACGAAATATATTGAATCCTTGAGAAAAGAAAATGCGCAAGATAAAAATTATCTACTTATGGACTACAGTATTATTTTGATTGGAAATATACGTCCACTGTTATTCAGCAACTTCATCCTACCTAAATGACGTTGTTGGCGGTTTTACTAACAAAGGACGCAGTGTGTTACAAGCAACTGTTCCATCTATCCAGCGTTATTGATGGTTTCATTTGTAATGGACGCTGTGTGTTTCAGGCAATTGCTTCACCATTCTAGCTTCATTGATGGTTTCACTAGCAGTGGACACTGTGTGCTTCAGGCAATAGCCCCATTCTACCTATTTCACCTTGTTGGTGATTTTTACTAGCAGTAAACGCTATGTGTTTGATGCAACAGCTCCGGAACTTTCTCAAATGGGCCCTCTATGCCATTGTTAAAGAATAGCAATTTGAACCTTCTATTAGATTGTGAAAAAACATTTCTAACAAATATGTTAATAATTGAATTGAATTGAATCATAATTTTGACGTACAATATATATTCGAATCATTTTTTTCAATACATAATAATATATAGTTATACATGTATAATAAATGAAAATATTTACAAATGTATGTATATTTTTGTACCTTAACCATATAATACTAACCCTATCGCTAACCTCGACCGGAAAGTAACTCTAAACTTTCCTTAACCTTAACCCCAATCCTAACCCAACGCTAACCCTAAACCTAAACTTGACTCCAACCCTGACCCTCATTCCGATGCTAAATCTAATCTTGACCTTACCCAGAACATAACTCTAGATCTAATTCTGAAAATAACTTTCACCCTCGCACTAACACTAATTCTAACAATAACCCTAATCCTTATTCATTAGCAAGAAACTAAACATTGTCCCGTCCTTACTGTAAGTTCGGTTTCACAAACAAACTATTCTCGAAATCCTCATATTCTTCCTAACTGCTGATTTCAAATATGGTTCTTAATCTTCTGTGGTTTTAGTGGTATCTGATCATTTGTAGGAAAAAAAACAAAACAATCTGATGTGCAGTTTAAAAAACTGTTTCTTTTTTTTTTTCCAGTGTCACAAAAGAGCAGTAACCCCAATTTAAAATTCAAAGCCCTAGAGCGATACGTTTTGTCCTACCAAAAAAAATCGCCTACGCCACAAGTGATTTTATATTGGTCGGATTCATACAAAGGGAGATGGCCGTGGTAATATCATGAGCAAAAAAAAGTGAAATATTTATTACTGTCCTTTGATAAAAGTTCTTCATTTTCATTCGTGGGTACAAACAGGGGGATAATTCATTTGATTGAAAACCTAAAAGTGAGAAAAAAGAAAGACAAGCAGCTAACTCTAGCCTTAATGCTAACCCAAATTCTAACCAATAACCCTACCCTTACCCTAATTTATACCTCAAAACTATCCGTTACCCTAGCCGCAATCGTAACCCAAACCTTAACTCTAACCCTCATCCTTACACCAACCCAACTCTAATCCTAACCCTGACCCTACCTTAACCCTAACCGAGATAACAGTGGCAACAATCATTTAGAGAAATACGTGAGAAGGCCTAGGCTTACTTTTATGGACAATTGGGACTAAAATCTAACATTCTCTCTTTCTTAACTTATTCCAGACAACATACTATTATTTTGTAAAGAGTAGCTTTAGATAAGATTTTTTTTCCTACTCTGTATTTGGCAACAGGCAATAAATCAAGATACGGACATTGACAAACAAACGGGGATATAACTCGAATACAATTTATAACAAGGGCGGTTCTGTGTAAATTGTGGAGATCTCCAAGACCTACACATTTAATTAAAGACTATAGCAATTAGGACCAGGGATTTGTATATAAATATAAATTCACATAATGGATATCTCTTACTTAGACCAGAGGCCAAGTCAAGCTCGTCAAAAGAGCAAAAATAGGTTACAAGAACAGGTTCTTAATTTTTAGTAATAATATAAAATGACCTAATAAATGAATTAAGAAGTCCTCGATCAGTTCTCCGCAGATGCGTGTCCTCCTGATACTGAGACAGACTGGGGTCGTCCCGAGGGACATGTCCGGCACGTAATTCTCTACAGTGATAGTTCATAGGCAAGGCCTTACACAGGTGGTGGGCCACACAGTGGTGTATTACAAGTCTACGAAATAATCACTCAGATTCATAATAAATTACTGTCTCCAGCCTGTCACTGAAGGCCAATACAACAAATACAATGGATAGACAGTTATATTTTAAAGAGTATCCTGCCCCTTACTAAGCGCTTAAGATATATGTACATAATATAATAATTACGTGGCTCTAAGAGTGTAAAATCGCCAAGAAGTATGTTTTAATGAGCATCCTGCCCCTAACTAAGTGCTTAAGATATATGTACAAAATGTAATAATTACGTGGCTCTAAGAGTGTAGAATCGCCAAGAAGCTTCAGCTATTTTAAAGTAGAAATTTTCTTCAGTGATGCAAACTTTACTCGGAAATAGAACCAAAGATAATTTCAAATACATTAAAATAGGAATTCTCGAAAAGCCTGTTACAATATCCTGGGAAGTACTGGCACCTAGTAAAAAAAGAAAAAAAACATATTAATATAAAAAGCATAACATCAGTACATTCCACACACGAAACTATGACAATCAAATAACTAAAACATCACCCTAGACAATCAAAATCCACCAACATACCGTTATATCCGTATGTTCCTACGACTTTGCAAAATAACAGAAAAGAAATTGGTTTCTCAATAACTTTCTTTTAAACTCATGTTGCGCTAATCTCAGCTGGATGTTGCAACAACAAAACCCTATCTTTTTTTTTTTATCTAATGAGCTGAATTTAGGCCCCCTCGGTTTAACCGATTTCATATCACTCCTTAGTTAAACAATAACACTAAATGGAAAAAAAATGCAACCAACAAAAGCTTAAAATTAGCTTCTTTACAATATCTCCTCGTGCTATTGTCTATAATCAGTCTTCTTGCTTCATTATGAAGGCAAACAACCTTATTGTTCGAATTCTTTATTTCTCCGAATTCGGCCACGTACCTGTCAACAGAAATATTTTAAATTACGCATATTGAAGAATACATTATTTTTTAAATCAATTTCTAGTTTTGTCAAAAACCAGTTTTCAAAGAAGAGCAGACAACATTGGATTTGGTATATTTTCTATTCATAAAAAAATATTTACGGCAAAAATGATGGCTTGTATGACAAATAAATTTGTCCTTACAATTTACATTATATAATCTGAAAGAAATCCACAAGCAGGTATAGATCTTCATCTAATTTAGAGTTAAAGCTAGACTCAAATGTTTCGCTGTGGTTAGGCTTCGACTACAGACTTAAAAGTAGGCGTAGATTACAGTCTTAAAACTAGGCTTAGACTGCAGACTTAAAACTAAATGCCTCCTACAACTAAGAAGAAGAAGAAGAAGAAGAAGAAGAAGAAGAAGAAGAAGAAGAAGAAGAAGAAGAAGAAGAAGAAGAAGAAGAACAAGAAAAACAACAACAACAACAACAACAACAACAACAACAACAACAACAACAACAACAACAATAACAACAACAACAACAAAACACCAGTGTCATTGATGTTCACAATATAAATTAACTGTAGCTCTGGCGGATCGGCCACGACGCATGACAAAAGATAATGCGATGCAATAATAAATTCTTGAAAAATTATGGTTGTGTTTATACTGCCCACAACGTTTTACATGGGCATTTTTAAAAAGTCAACAAACTTCTCTTCAGTTTTTCAAATTTTATCGAAGATTTTAGACATAAATTCATTCAGTCTCTATTTCGCAAAAGATGCGCATACAAGAAATGATAACAATACTGTTCCGGAATTTTTAGGACATTAGGAAAGCCATCACTTAAAGCGGAATGATGAAAATCAACTGGGGTTTACGATAATATATAATTATATTAATTATAATATTTTGGTATTTTAGGTAATTTGTTGAGTGCCAGTCTATGCGAGCCATTTTGCTCACGCAAGTCGCTAGCGAATACACGAAATCTCTCATAAAGTATTAGGAATGATACATTTCTAGTGAAAATGTCATGCAGCTGGCTCATTTCAACACGGAGCCAAAAAGCCTGCGACCATCTTCATGATGAACAGGTTTGATCTCATCATTGCAATCCACTCCCCTTGAATGAAAGAAATAAAATTGGAACTCTAAAAAAAAAAGG
>BLXT01008183.1:2003034-2013492 GCA_019648995.1 Plakobranchus ocellatus
CGATAAGCACAACATGGCCGTCAAAAATATATTTGAGACATTTAGGAACAATAAAACACTTTTAATTCATCTGTGTCCGGCCGACGCCCGATCCTATAAGGTCCAATGCAGATTCAGATAACCAAGTAACGAATTAGTTGTTGGGCACAAACTAATTTTGCATCTCTGTTTGAGGTCTTATTGTGTATTTTCCCTTAGTAATAGTTCACGTTCATATTTATTACAGGCAGTTGTTCACAATCAACTCTATGGTTATTGTTTCTGTAGTAGTGTGGGTTGTATCCGTTACAATCGCCTTCACGCCCGCAATGGGCTGGAACGTTGACATCGCCAACGCAACAACAGACCTTGTAACTGCTGTAGACCCAGGGGTAAGAACTATCACGATAATTTATGCATTAAAAATTGCTGTAAGCAGTGATGTCTCCAGAACCCCATGTACTAGTTGTGTTGTTGTTGTTGTTGTTTTTAATCATAATTCAACCTAAATTGAATTTAAGTTTCTATCGACAAGTGTTAAACCAAAGCAATAATAGCGGCGGTTATTTTGAGTTAACCGTTACATTTCATTTGAAATTTCTATCACAGTCTTTGAAAACGGAGAGATTTCTAATGCCGAAAAAAAAAGTTGCTTTCACAAATAAAGAACTTTTAGCTTAAAAATCGTTTTATCTTAACATCTTTTGCATTGGAATGTTCCTGGTCGCTTTTTTCTGTTCCACTTGTGTGTATTATCAACTTTTAGATCTATTTTGAGGCTTGATAATCTTTAGAGTATATAATGTTTATTTCTTCTTAACATCCTCAAAACGAGCAAAAACCTTTTTTAATTCCCCGACACAGGATGATGTACCCGTGTGTACCTTTTTTGGCATCATACATGATGGTTTCCTAAAGCTCATTCTAAGTCTCTTCTTCATACCGATCATCCTAATGGGTGTGCTGTATCTCCACATATATCAGGTAACTTGTTGCTAAATTTAAGTGCTATTGCAGCGGGGCATCGGTGGCACAGTGGATAGTGAATCTCCTCTGAGATCTGCAGGGACATTTCTGTTGCGGGTTCGAGCCTCGCCACCGGCACCCCAACCTGACGAAGGGCCTTAGAACACCTTGCGATCATCACTGGCTATATACAAAAAACATTCGCTATTGCAATTTTCTTGAATTTTGTTTAGTCTTCATATTGTTTATTCTTATGGGTGTGCTGTATCTCCATATATATCAGGTAACTTGTTGCTGAATTTTAGTGCCACTGCAGCTTTCTCGAATGTTTACATGGTCTTCATACCAATTATCCTAATGGGTCGTTCTTCCCCACATAATTATATCATGTAACTTGTTGCAGTTATCTTGATTTTTACATCATTATTTTTCACACCGTTTATTCTCATGGGTGCAAATTTTCGACAAATCTTATTAGTGCAATTCCAGCTTTCTCATACGTTTACATATTGATTTGATTAATTCATATTGCCCACACTAGTTGTCAAACTAAACAACTTGAGTCTAATGCATGTACGGCTCAATATTTTCGTTGTTAATTTTAAATTTAAAGAATAAAAAAAATATTTTCAGCTTTTTCAGACACAGCTTTAGGAAACCTTGCGTCTTGAAAAATAAATTGTTCGTGTGATCTTTATAAAAAAACCTATTTGATTGAATTAGTTTTCAGTATGGGACTAAATATTCCTTACGTTGACTTTTTGATAACAGTAGGAGGGTTTTTTTTTATACATGAGTGGATCAATATTTCACAGCTGATGCGATTTGATGGTTCAAGTAATTAACCAAATGGTGCTCATTCATAAATTTTTTTCGGAAATTTCCTAACTTGATATTTTCAATACAATTTTAAAATAGTGGCTTCGAAGCATAAATTCTTTTAAAAAATACACTGATAGCTATAGCTATTGAACTGATCGCATCCTCACATCATACAGGTGGCCAATCGGCATGCGCGAATTATCGCAGCCCAGGAAGCGGCTCCTTGTGGCAAGGATTTCCGCGAAAGCCATACCTGGAAATACACAAAAACTGTGCTCATCCTAATGGGTCTCTACTTCATCTGCTGGCTACCATCAGGTGACTCATAACCGGGCCAATATCAGTGTTTTTCTTAAGACATTTTGTTAAGCCATTTAAAGTAAAAAAAAAAACCAACAAAAAAAACCGGATGTTTTATCTGTAACTGTCAATTTCAATTTTTTTTTTTTGACTTTCCATAGTTGAATACCGATACAAGCATTCATAGTCTATTCAATTGCTTAATTCTTTGAAAGCCCGAAGTAGCACATTGTTGATGTTCCAATCTTGTTCACAGATACGGCTATTCATTTTTAAAAAGTCTTTCTTTATCCTTATCTGCCTCTTAAATTTCCGTGTGTCTTTAATGAAGAAAGATGTGTCAATCTTTTAGACCAGTTTTAATTCAACGTTCTAAAATTGCGATTAGTCGGTATTTAGTAACGCAAATACGTATATGAAAAAAGGACCATTTCCTGCATTTTTTATACCTAGAGACAATCAAGAATAAAACCTTATTATATTATATTTCAATGTCAAAGGTCTTAGTCCGATTAGTGGGTTAAATAGATGCCATGTGAATCAAGCGTGGCAATCCTTTTGAGCCATTTCTCAACGTTCAAAACACCACCTCGGGATATGAATTTTTCTATTAGGTCGCGAGCAAAACAACACAAGGGCGTCTGTCTGTTTTTCAGTTGAGAGTTCTGAAGGTTCATGTTTGGAGATTGATATTAGCAGGAAAATTTTTTAGCATTTATTAATATATTTTATAGACAAATTTTTTAATGCGATCGAAAAAAGTATAAGGTATAAGATTCAGTAAACTTGGAGATCTTTTTTAAGTTGAGGACAATTATATCTAGGCAAAATCCTTAAGATGATGCTTCCATCACTCGTGGTCACCCAATTTTTTTCGTAATTGAGGAGTTTAAATTATTTATATCGATTAATCTTTCAAAAGATATTAAAAATATGAAAAAAAACTTCATCTTTTATCAATGTATTCAACATTTATTGTTTGCGCAATCTTTCAAATGGCTTACAGCTCACAATTTCCCCTTTACAGCTCATAGTTTTCCCTAAAGTAAAATTTGATTTTGATTAACTTATAACTCGTATTAACGTCATTTTTTAGATGTGCATTATTATTTTTATGTAAAACTTTTTAAAGTCTTGCCCTGATATCCAATTGTCTAGCATTGTCATGGCATAGCCGGCCATATCCAAATTCATTAATAACATTCGTTACACAGCAGATAGTTTACGCTGCCATCTCGTTCTTTTCTTGATCGACCTTTGTGTGTGAGAGTAAAGAATTTATTATCTGTTCACTATTTCCGTTCTTGTTTACGGCCTTTACTTTCTATTTATTATTTTTATTCCCATTCCTCTCCACTATTTTTTTTTTATCCCTCAAGGTACTCTCATTATCCTTTTCGTCAACGGAAACCTCCAGCAATACAACGTGGTAGAACTCGGCGTTTTTCTGGCTTATGTCGGCTGGGTCGGTTTCGCCAACAGTGTGGTCAATCCTATTGTGTACGCCTTCAAGATAAGAGCAGTCCGTGAGCGGTTTCGGAAAACTTTCTCCTGCCTTCGCTGCTGTTGCTGTCGGAAAGTAGCCGGGGCTCAGGCCACTGTATTTTCAATTGACAGCGCTGCGATCGATATCAATTCACGCTTGACTTGGGTCCAGAGCAAGTTGCCGGAGTCAGTGGGTGGTTGTGGGGGAAGCTGTGGAGTAAAGTTATTGAGAGTGCGTTCTTCTCGGCCATCAGATGCCTCAACTTGATGTGAAACGATTATTTGGTGCTATTTTTACATGAACTTTTATTTTATAATTATTATTATGAAGGCTCGTGATGGAGATTTTGAATGTTACGATCACCATCAATATGCTATGTGGTGATAATGGTTTATTGTTTGTTAGTCAATGTCATCATTATCGTTATCAATTGGGCATATTACCATAACTATGATCAACGTCATCCATAATCATCAATATACTTTCCATAATTCTCATGTTGACTATGACCAACTTCATTATCGTTATCATTCTAAAATCAAGAGACGATTACCAATAACGATAGCCAATCTCCATTACAAATGTTATTTTTCTTCCTTAAAGCTATTTTTAATATGTTTTTGTTTTATCACATTTGAATTGTCTCATTCAACATTTATCTGAAACGGAAAGAAGGAACGAGAGCCCAAAATTGACTTTTTGTTGACTTTACACAGAGATTAGTTCGAAACTTAACCTTTTGAAATATAAAATGAAGACTGTTTATTCAGAAGAAAACAAGCAGGTAAAGGCACAAAATTGAGCTGCATGATATCCATACACTAATGTATACATTTATGGGATATACGAAAGCTTACAGGATTATATACCAGCCCATCATTTACTGTTAACAACTGCTTTATTTCCTTATACAGTGTTTGTCAATCTTTTTTTTTTTTCATTTGTAGATCGTTTTAATCCTTTCTCAATTCAAAACATTATTTTCGTAAGTTTGACAGATCTATATCTTCAACCAATAGAGATATTTAGCTATTCTTTTGTCTATTCTGGTGCTAATATCAAAAGTTTTACACAATAAGCGTTTTCGGTTGTCCACCTATTCAAATGTACCTTTAAGTTATTCATCGGCTACTGTGCCTCTAATGCCGCGTCAGATTTAATACCTATCACAACTTTTGTTATTATAAGAAGATATTCATAAATTATATTTGTCCCGGTGACAAAATCAGACAAAGCGCTTTGACAAAACTACTTTGGCTTCTACATATCACTGTGCCTCTTATGCCGCGTCAGATTTAATACCTATCACAACTTTTGTTATTATAAGAAGATATTCATAAATTATATTTGCCCCAGTGACAAAATCAGACAAAGCGCTTTGACAAAACTACTTTGGCTTCTACATATCACATATCACTGCTGCTTTAGCATAGTTATCGAATTTGGGATAGTGTGAATTGGACTTGTTTCCTAAGTAATGAGTGTACGATTCCCGCGGGTAGGCGGAGGGAACCTGAAATTATTAGGATTCAAAATTGTATATCTATGAGCAGTTTCTTTTTCAATTCTTTTCTAACTATTGAGATTGTTGTGAAATTAAAACGACATAGTTACTTATCTTATTCAATACTAACTTTTCCTGTTGTTTTTTTTTTCTTTGGGCAGGAATGTTGAAGATTGTTAATTTTGAATTTCACACGATTTGAAGTAACACAACACAGATGTCTCTTCTTTGCAACGAAACAAACTAAATATAAAGTAGTGCTTTCTCAAAGAATTTTCGTGACTTTCAAACCAGAATAATATTTTATTTTAATTTCATGTTATACAATAACGTTTGTGGAAGAAGATTGCAGGCCGAAATATCAGTACCATTTTCAATGGAACAAATGTTCAAGAATTGCGGCCAGCGGTAAATGCCTTTTCTCATATTATCATTTTCTCTTACGGACAAGCTATTTGTTTCTGGAAACATTTTATAGTTTAAGTGGGCTAGGACTGCATGTTTTTTAACAGTACTTTTTCTTTCTTATAAATAAGTAGGATTTTGCAAACATAAACAACATTGCTAATGTAATACAAGAACATAAACAACATGGCAAATTAGAAGGCTTTTCTTAGATAAAAGAGAGAGAAAGAAGATAGATGGTATGTTGTGTTTGTGGGGTTTTTTTTAAATTTTGGGGAGCGTAATATGTGTCTTATAAATAAGTAGGATTTTGCAAACATAAACAACATTGCTAATGTAATACAAGAACATAAACAACATGGCAAATTAGAAGGCTTTTCTTAGATTAAAGAGAGAGAAAGAAGATAGATGGTATGTTGTGTTTGTGGGTTTTTTTCAATTTTGAGGAGCGTAATATGTGTCTCTCATGCCGGTACTTGCATGTCACAAAACACGTTTGTGTAGAGAAATTTCATAAAATTCTTCTTTCTGAAAAAGCTCACTTTAAGATAGTATCTCTATATTTAATGGAGCTAGGCCAACAAACAAACGACCAGGGCAAGCTCAACCGAGACACATCAAAATTGGCAGGCAGGTGCATTAGAATGTGAAGTTGAGAGCTGGAGCACTAATGTTTTGATCCAAAGAAGTATGTTTAAAAAAAAAAAGTGCGTGNNNGGGGGGGGGGGGGGGGGGGGGGGAATATAACAACCGTCAGTGATTGAACCCGGAACAACTTTCAAGTTTTTGAGTTGCAATAGTGTGTGTGTGTTGTTTTTTTTCCTACCCCTGTTCGTTAATTTTTTTAGCCTAGCGCACATTTTAATAGATAAGGGTGTGTCTCGGCATCTTATTTCATTTCATTATGGCGTGTATTTTATTTCGATTCTAGGGTTCACTTAAATGTAAATTAGCGCCATCTCATGTCAACATTTTGGATTAATTTTAATATACCTTCTCTCTCTCTCTCTCTCTCTCTCTCTCTCTGTCTCTGTCTCTCTCTCTTTCTCTTTTTTTTTTCTCTAAATCACGTTGTTATGGGTTCCACTCACCGTTCGTAGAACGAGTTAAACAGTAACTTTTTTTTTAATACAATCCACATTGCAAAACCCTATGAATAGATAACAAGAAAAGAAAGTCTGTAATTTCTAATTTTGGATTTTTGCTTAAAATCATCAAGTAAAATTTGCATAAGAAGAAAGCGCCGTGATAATCTTGTACAAGAATACGATTGGATATAAAATATGAAATGAAAAAAAGGACAAACAAAACATAGATTTATTTAGCTTGAACTTCTGAATATTGGTAAAGTAGTTGTACGTGAAAATGACACTGCCGCCAGGAAGAAATAAATGCAAATCTTACACCTACGGTCATCGCTATATTAAAAACAAAAAACAATGTAGCCACAACCAAAGCAATCGGGCGGCAAAAAAAGCTATTCTTGCAATATATATCACAAACACATATGATCTTATCTTTACTCTATTCAATAAGGCTCTGATTAAAAAAAAAAATTTTTTTTTTATATTACTATTATGTTTAGAATCATCTATCGTTGTCCATTACCTCTTAACCTTCGAAAGAAATATCTGAGGGTTTGGACTTTAAGATTCAACAAAATTTGGCGCCGGCTGTCTGATGTAAAAAGAATATACCGTTCTACTGCACGAGCCGCATGTGTTTTTCTATTTCTATGATATTCTTTTGTTCAGTCTTTGCTATTCATACATGCGGTTTTTATTCAGGAGCTTAACAAGGCGTCTGCTTCATGTTGAATGACCTCCCAGGCAAAGGCCACGTCTCTACTCTCTGTAGTGTACACGGAGATGCAGAAACGCAGGTAAAAGATGCCTCTGGAGATAGATGGTGTGATGCAGATGCGCCTGCTTTTGTCGATCATCGACAACAATTTCTCATTTTGGGCGTTGTCTCCCTAAAAAAATCGCATTTAAAAAGATATCAACTGGCCTCTCTTAGCATACATAGAAATTTTTGAAACTTTGAAAGCCTTCATTTTTTGTCATTGATTATAAAGTTGAGAATGCATTACAACGATAAAGAATGACTCATTATGAAATACACTCACAAATTCATTGCTAAGAAATGTAAATACATTGGAATATATGTCAAGTAGTGATAGTCTTTGCATAGTAATAAATATTTTCACTGCAATAAGTTTTTTTCAAAGTTTATTGTTGAAAATGAGTAGATAATGATTTAACTGCACATATTCTGTTCCTATGAATATTCAGAATATTTTAAGGAAATATAGCATACAATTTGCACAAGAACTCCCAAGACCATTTCAACAAAAACGTAGATAGTAAAAATTTTCATACCCAAAAATTCAGAAACGAACCTGGTTTGTCACCGTTACTTACTTTTAACCTGAAACAGACAAGTCCTGAAACAACATCTGCCACTATCTCAAACCTCGGGTCTGCTAGAACCAGAGCCTCAAATTCTTTTGCCATTGCCATATCCTGGTAACAAATGTTTAATAACAAAACCTTTAAGTGTAAGAATAGAAATGTAAAGCAGCTTACTATTTCTGTGCAGCGGATATAAAATTGATACCAATTTAAAAGAGAGCCAATATTAGCAATATTTGATTTTCACTGTAATCTGGATGATTTCGCGATCACACAATCAATATAGGCAAAAGAGTTATTGGCTTAAATCCTCATTAGGTACCTAAACCACAGAATTATCGATTAAATTAACTTAGTATTGCTATAATTATTTTTTCTTAATTACTGCTGTCATAGTTATGACATACGTAATAATACTGCTAACAATATTAACAATAACGGTTCGATTCATCATAGTAATACGGTTATATTTGAAAAGTATGGACACTATTTAGGAAAAAAATACAAACAATGATGAAAACGAAAGGCGAATAAGTTTTGTTTGTTAAATAATAAAAAGAAGTTCACCTTTCTAATTCGTTCCTGAAGTCCATGAACGCCGAACATTCGAAACACAAACCACATTTTCAAAGCACCAAAAGGTCTCGTAAGCTGGACATGCCAGTTCTGAATGTGAAAAGAGAACCAGGAACAGGCAAGCTTGATATATGCATAAAAAGCAAATAGTTGAGATATTCAAAGCATGAAATTCTTCTAGGAAATGTTGCCTTTTGATTTCCATTGTGTGTCTGAAATCATGCAAACTTGATGAATGGTTACTTATTTCATATTTCATGTTAGAAAGTTCAAGTTGATCTTTATGAAAACTTTTGTTGCAAAACTTATTGTAACTTTTAATGGAGATTTAATATCTACAAATAAGTTAATGATGTTGAATGATGGTTCATTCTGAGGTATCTGGAATCAATTCTATGGGCCAGCAAATAAGGAAAAGTTTATCAACGTTTTTGGCGCTTCTGTTGCTTTTCTTTCAACTTTTCAAACTTCTTTGTGTAAAAAAAAAAAACAGTTATTCAAGTCTACATGTTTAGAGTAGTAAAGTAAACATGAATGAAAAGATTGTAAGACAAAGTTGTGTATGCAATAATATTGATGGTTAGGAAACGAGCGAAACGAAGTGTTCGCAACAATAGAACTTTTTTCTCATGAGGATGCGCACTTTGACCCCGCTTTCTCTGTTTAGGATTTGCTGAGGGAGCTAATTTGGTTGGAAAGAGATTTAGTGGAAGGTGCAAGTAAGGTCAAGGTTTGAAAAGGTTTTCCCAGTTGAAATCTTCAGACCTTTTCCTGGTGATTTCTGATTGTAAATTGAGAAGAAATTGTTTCTGAAGCCTTTTTGTTATATCTTTGCAATTGTTCCAAAGCTATCTTGGATCCTCATACTCGCACCTATTTTAACATCTAATATGTGTATCAATTTCAAAGCTTTCGTTGACAGCATTAAAAATTGTTAATCAAGATTGAATTTGAAAAGTTAGATATGTTTGTATTTACATAATTTTTATTTCTTAAAATCAAATTGCTTTAAAATACATTTTAGGCTACTGCGTTTTATTTATTTTGCCGGTACGAAATCCAAACTGTCTAGAAAAAAAGTCAAGAGTTCAATGTGAGTGAAAGAGCTGCTCTCAGGTGGAGCACTGAGACCGACGCATGAGGGATAGGTGACGTCTCTGCCTTGACCTGACGGCAGAATATAAAAGAGCGGAGGAGATTGAAAGCCAGGGGTCGTAAAACAAATTAGAAGCTTCTCCCTTTCGTTATGTTGAGTGCAGAATTGCAGCATTCCCACACAGAGGCTTGTTTATGCCAGGGCAGAGTATAGGTAGTTATAAATAAATCATAGTCTTTGGGAAACTGAATCATCGAATAGAGTTTGGTATTTGAGGTTTGACTACAAGGTTTGCACCAAATTATGTATTGCCATTCTTCCCTTTAGAGGGGCAAGGTCGCTGTAAACTTTCTTCGTATGTAAAATGAAAGGCTTATAAAACATTATCCCTGTAATAATTCTTCATGAACAGTTTACCTTACTAAAATATTGATTAAGGGAAGAAGTAAGCCTAGCACTAGTAGCTTTCTTTTGTTCGACCATACAAAGATCTACAAATTTGAAAAGGCAATGCGGGAAAGTAGAATCCAGATCTGTCGCAAAATATGAAAGGCCTTGGATAAACAAAGGTAAAAGAAAGTGAATGAGACCTCAGAATAGATTGATTGAACATCAAAGATTGTATAAGACTTTAACAGCTTATCAAAAAATATACGAAGCCTGTGCCGAGGGCCGGGCCGATTAGCAGGCAAGACATTCAAGGTGGACAAAAGGAAGAAGTGTTACGTGAGTGAGGCAGAGGAGGAACAGCACAGAAACTATTCGAAATTGAATCCTATTTAGAAAATTGAAATGACCATCTTAGACTTGAGTCTCTATAGCGATTCAGATCAGTTAATGTATTAATGTTGAAGCGGGAGAAACAAAGAAGGATGGAAGTCATTTTTTTTTTGGAAGGGGGGGGGGGGGG
>BLXT01008183.1:2061066-2073882 GCA_019648995.1 Plakobranchus ocellatus
AAACAAAAATTATTTTGCTTCATTGTCAGAGTCATAAATTTTTTAAAAACTGAATCAGCACTGTTTAAAGCTATATATCATCTGATAAATATAATACCTTAAGATGGACTGTTTAGTGGATCTTGTATTTTAAGTATTTACATTAGTGTGTTAGGGAAATAAACCTACGAGAACGAGCATGCTTTTCATCCAAAAGTATTACTTTGTAAGTTTAATTTGAATTTTATTTTCAAATTTAATTATATAAATTGTAAGGGAAACGAAGAGCCTGGTTAGCAGCACAGAAAGTTATAACACCTCACTGCCAAGCAATGTCACTTCTGGCAATCACCTGATTTTCGGGCACTGAACGGGGAAGACGTTACTGCTTTCTCTGCCTAAACACTAACTCAGCGTGTCAGCGTTGAAGCTCATCTTTTTTAAAAGAACTTTGAAGTAAAAGTCGGTGCCTATTACAATCCACCTTGAGATACCTTAAGCTAGATTGAGAAACATGTTTTGTAGCGCAGGTGTCTGTTTCATTATTGTTAACTTGATGCTTTGCAAGACTATGATCGAAAAATGGGACTAGTTTGTCTAAGAAGCAACCGTAGATCGAAACTGAAAACTTAAAAATCCAATCAGACATTATGGAAAAAAACGAATGTATAAGCTATCAACATTAAACAACCAATCTGTGCAACTTGTGCCCTAAAATTGTATTGTCGTCAATTTTCTATCTATTCTGAGCCTTTTATATAGATCTAAAAGTAACTTGAAGCTGTTCATGTTCAAGTTCACGTTCACAACAGCAACAAAAATTAAAATAATTTTGTGCAACAAGGTCATTTGAAAACATCCCTGCATTTGGATTTATTGCTATTCTGTTAAAATCTCATTGCCTTCTGTGGGAAAACATCTTTATGTGGCTAAAATAGTCATTGTCTTCAACATGGCTCAGTTCTCAGTAAGTACAGATTTCTTTGCACTAATAGTCCACATACCCAAGTACCAGGAGAGGAGATCATAGCTCCTGCCAGCATGTCTCCAAGCAGGGCAGGGAATGAGCTGGCGATTGGAAGAAATGCATGAAAGTGCGGGCTTCTCCATTGATTTAACTGTAACAGACCAAGAGAGGAAATTTGTTTACAAAAAAAAATGTATTTAAAACAAGACAAGAAAAACCAATAACTCCTTGGTAAAGGCAAATCGAAACAGAAATATGAAATCTACATCGAAAGATGTAGTGGACTTTACGAAACATTTTTTTCTGTCTAGTTGAAGCACTACTTTATCTTGTAGATTGTCTTTGTTTTACAGTAAAGTTAAGAGTAACAAATGTTGATTATTGCATGTGCATTCTCTGTCTATTATTGTTTCTTTTCTTATTCTTGAAAAATAAAGAACATGGATATCTCAGTTCAGTGCTACAATAGCATTTGAAAAGTACAGGGGAGAGTTGTTTTTGGTGAAATGAAATAAGACTGTTTGTTGAATATGTTGTGAATTTGTTTTGAAGTTTATTGAGCGGGAGATTGAACTTGTTTCGTTTACCAAGCTCACATGTTCATGTTTTTTGTTCTACAAAAAAGTTACATTTCATTTTCATAAAGCTATTTTTCAAAAGTTGGCCACAGTTTGAGATGGCTATAAATAATTGTCGTTTGACATCGGCTGTCGTTTCAGTTAAAAATGTAAACATAAATAGTTGGTGCTTGTTTTTCGTAATACGTAGTAAGTCCACTTTTGTTAGCCTCTGCATTTTAATTTGTTTCCAAAAATTCTTTTACTACTTGAGATCGAAAACTGCATGTAATATTTTCCATGAGGTTGGCTCTTTAAACTTCGTTTAAGTGATAATCTAAGATAAATGTAAGTCTAAAAACAATAAATGTATCTGAGTCAACTCTCTACCGCAAAACATCTGTATTTTCTGAAATCGTGCATTCAAACCAAGTCTGAAAGCTTTTTTTAAAGTTAACTTGTGCTTTCGACTGTCCAACAATGTTTATTTGCATGGCGTAATTTCTTGTTCAAAAATATAACGTCAAAAGTTGATGGGGAAAAAAGTGCATGATCTGCCTAAAATAATGTCAAAATAATTGTATTAAATAGCACATGAGGCTATTGTTTAAAACAAAATTTCCTACAAATTGCTTGACAAAATAATGCTTAGAGTTAAATTTAAACAATGCAATTTATTAGGTAGAAAAATTATACGGATAAAAGTGCCATCTTTGTCAATTGCCATCAATGTTATCATGAGTGACTCGACATTTTTTAAAGACTCCTCTCTGGTTGTGTAAATTGATATAATTGTGTGTTGTTTGGTGGACAAATAAAGATTTGAGATAGCTTCAGCCCTGAGATACGAATTTTGTTCACAAATAAATTCGACTCACTTGCATAATTGATGAAGTAGTGGCGCTTAAACTGTATCGCCTTTGTCGCCTAATTTAACAAAACCTTTTTTCAAGAAAACAGCATGAAAGATTAATAGTGTAATTGCTTTTAGATACTTTTCAACAATATCCAGGCAGCTGTTCAAGGCTCAAATATTTTGTGGGATAATGTTTCGAAATAGTTTGTCATTTTTTTCCCAATTTTTAATCGCATTCTAAATTGAAATTATACTATTTTATACTCAAACTTTAAAGCTGTATTGGAATTAAATTGGCTTCAGACAAATATTTGAAAGGATGACATTAATCAACATTGTTTTTGCCTTAGATTTAAGTTCCACAGTACGGTACCTGTTTGTTCTTTAATGCTAGGATTTTTTATTAAATTTGGCACAGTGGTAAGCCACCTGAATTGAGACGGAAAGGTCTTAAATTCAAATCTCACACCACGCAATTCAGTTCACTGCAAACGCTCTATATAGTGTATATAGCCAATTAAAGTTAAATATATTATTAAAAGCGTGAAATAATCTCTGTTTATGACACACTAATGAATTTATATCTCGCTTTCTGGACAAACCATTTCGCTCCCAAAAAAAAGGGGAAGTAATTAAAAATGACCGCTAGATTTAATTATGGAGATACAAAATAAATGTCACTATGCAATTAGCTGATGAAAATAATTTCACAAAATCTCTTCTCTAGAACCAAGATCTATATCTCTACTGCCGCTACTTAGATTTAGGTCTAATATGAATCTGAACTTGGATTTTGTAGCAGAGCTACGCTAATCTCTATAGAGCTACATTAAGATACTCAAAAATCTTAAGTCTTTCCAAACCAACAAAGTCATTGGACATTAATTTATGGGTAAAATACGCGCATTTAAGTAAGGAGCAATAATTGCCAAAAGGTGGTCCCCAAAATTGTGTCACGTTTTTTACTGCATTTTGAAGAAAAGAATCTTCAATTACAAAAGGGAAAAGCCCAAAGAGTATTTGTGAGGTAATATGCATTAAGAGGTGGATAGCAGGAGTAGATCCATATAAAAAAAATATTGATCTGTGCCTCTTCACTTGCCCGTGAAGGAGCTTAATTTGTTGGTAGCTGACCCTTTTTTGGTGGTTTTGTCATCATAGTTATGTACGAACCTTATTTGGTTTATTTTGACAGCCAGGATACATCCAAAACTGATTTTTTTTTAAACATAAAGCTAAACTTCGTATGCCATTCAACTCACGAAATAAAAATTTATGTGTTGATGAGACAGATTTTTTCAGATACGGCTTGTAGAAAATCTTTCGCACATAACTATGATGACAGCCCACGTTTTGGCAAACCCTCTAAGGTTTCTTAGAAACTTACCCCTTTCATAACGACTCGTTCTAAATCATTCTTTACGTTCTCCCAAGATTCCCCATGGAAGGGAGCCTCGTCAGGGATCTGCTCTCTCAGAAAACCTGGCTGTACATCAGGAAATGGTAGCCTTGACCGTATTGTATCCATGTAGTCGGTGATGTAGTTCACCATATCGGTGCCGCAACGACGAAACTCTTCGGGATCCATCCTGTAGAGGCAACAAAGTAATTAAAATGCTGTTTCGTAGACTACTTGAATAGTGATGTTCTGGTTTACATTTATAGGGCATGTCAGCGTGATATTGGTTACACTTGTGAACAATAGCCTTATGGCTAAGTAGCCCGAGTGTAGATCTAGCGTTCTACAAGTGTTCACTGCGCCGCTACATACCTATAATATTCCAGAGAAAGAACATCAAGCTATCCAGAAGCAATGCATGTATCACTGTTTGAGACCTTAAGTTTGTCATTTCCAATCAGAGGTTAGGTCGAGCGTGAGGTGTGCTGGGGAAACGATAGATCAAATGTAAAAGATGGAAGTTCAACGGAAAATCTGAGGTTCAAAACCACTCTTTTCCAAAAAAAAGACCTGCTTTTGATTCGAATAATACCGAGAATTTCTTCTTTCAAAGTTTGATTTGACTTTATTATTACTCTTGAGATCTTAGGCGTTGGGCTCTTACGGTCGCATCAAACAAAAAAGGCAAAAAGTATTTAAAATGTGGATACCAAAGGGTATAAATTATGTTATAGTATGATTTAGTGATAAATTGTGATGTGAGATAAAAAAAAAATCCTGTTGTTTTCCACTTCAGTTTATTTTTTTCTTGATGGATTGCACCAGTAAATTACCTGAGTCAATATCTAGATATAGCTAATTTACACTTTGCTTTGAAGAATGAAATTTATACTCTTAAGACTGTTTTTCCCTTTGGTTTTGCGTCGTGGCGCAAAGAAAAAAAATCCGGAATGGCATTGCTTCATTTCTGCTATGCAGATACCGCTGCAAACAGAAAACAGTTGATCGGTGTCTGAATTTTGTTAAGATCTGAAAATTGTAGAGAAGTTTCTTGACTTTTGAAATATGCCTTTATGGGTGACATGAGCACATACATATTTTTGTGGATTTTAGAGGCGCCCTTAGCTCCTTTTATAGTAAGGAGTGATTTTCGCTAGTTTTGCGGGAATTTTAGCATAAGGACAATCATGGCTGAGTTTAATACTCCACAAAAGGTAAGCTGTTTAGAGAGGCCTATACATTATGAGAGACGCATCAAAAAGTTCCTATTTCTTTTTTAACATCTGCTCCAAGCACAACTTGCTCGGTTTTCGTTGATGAATTTTTTAACAGCAACTAAAATTCTTTGACCCATTGAAATTTCTTTATCTCGTTTAATCTCATCCTATCAGCGTTTTTTCTCGTGATCACCAGCCATTCTCGTCAATCACTTGGCTAGGATACAGATAACGCGCTCTTTGGCGAGCATGGCAGGGTCACCTGCTCAAAAAGAAATAGACGAACAGCATCGTAGGGTAGCCTGCAGAGAAAGAGATTGGCGAATAACAATGATCAGCGGACTCAATGATCTTTCGTCGTTCTCGATGGGAATGCTAAACTATGAAGGAGATACAGTGAACTACCCATAAGACGATATCTTTCGAGCTATGCGTACAAAGCGATAAGTCTACTTCCCAAACTCGCGACTGAGTGATTGGAGGCTGGATGTAGATTCGCCTTGCTGGGCCTAATCATGAATAGATCTAGATTATTGCATAGTAGAAATCATTGATGGTTTATTGACTGGCAAGGCAAGTATATTTAGTGACACTATGCCATTCGAAGCACCGCTGATGCGAATCCACAATCTATATCGAGGACCAATAATTGTCGATTTTAAAATTCTGTCCACTTAGTCCTAAAAAAAAGAAAAAAGAAAAAAAAAGTCCAATGAAAGAAGCTAGTCTTAAGTCTTAAGTGATCATTAATTAGAATAAAAAGACATAAGCAATTGCAATTTTTGGCACATTTGCCGACACAAGGATTTAGAACACTTAGCAATCATAGGAAAGATTGAAGGCAAACGCAGTAGAGGTAGACGAAGAATAACTTTCATAGAAAGTCCTAACTCATGGCAGTAGGTAATGGTAGCAATAACAACTTTATAGGGTTAACTGAGAATAGGTTTGGGTGGAGCAACATGATGTCTATTCCAGACGGGGCATCTAAAGAAGAAGTACTTAAAAAACAAAAAGTTTTGAACGTAGAGCTGTGACGTTTAAGACGTGATATTAGAAACTGAAGGGAACGGATTTTTCTAACTCATTTTGTATCGTTTTCACATAAGGAAGTAGAAATCGGCGAATCGCAACACAAATTTTATATATGCCATTGGATCCAGTTTTTCTTTTCTCTGACCAAAACCAGCATAGATGCACTGTAGGCAAAAAAAAATAATAAAAAAACAGGCATTGTTGTTGTGGTGGTGAAAAAATTACCCAAATAAATAAATGTCTATGTTATTGATACATCGATGCTTACATTTAGAGTTTATATAGATCAGCTAGACCTAGAGTAGGTTAGATTTAAATACGAAACTTGCCTTACACGTAGAAATAACACAGCCTAACTTATTCATGAAAAAAAAATCACTAAATCTAAAGCTGGCCTTTAAAATGCATGAGTTAAAGAATGAATCATAAGTTGCAAAAAGAAAGAGAAAAAGAAAAGAAATTTATCATTATATTTTTTAAACAGAAAGGATTGCCTAATCTGGATCTCATTCTGGATATCACGATAGCATCCTGGACTCTGCGCGTATTTTTGGTTTCTTTGATTCTTAATTGCATTGATACTAAAATAAATTTTTACACAAAGAAACTGCATAAATGGATTACATTCGAAAGACATGGAGGGAGTGAAAGATGAAAATAGACAGAGAGGCAGAGAAAGAGAGAGAGAGAGAAAGAGAGAGAGAGAGACAGAGAGACAGAGAGACAGACAGACAGACTGACAGACAGACTGACAGACAGACAGACAGACAGACAGACAGACAGACAAATACAGATACAGATACAACAATGCCTGACAGACAAATAGACAGAGACAATGTGAGAGAGAGAGAGAGAGAGAGAGAGAGAGAGAGAGAGAGAGAGAAATAGAGAGATAACCGAACCTTCAAAATATATTGAAGCAAACAAAAAATCAAGCGAAAAAATCTTAGCTGTATATCGGTGCTGATATATTTCAAATCTTACCTTCCTTTGTGGGTCCCAGGTGTAATTGTAAGATATAATATGAATCATTACCGCTCACAGTAAATGGCTTTTGTTTATACAGATCTGGAACTTTGGCCTGAAATTTAATCCGTCCCTGATTTTTTTCAAATTTGTTTAATCTGTGCGCACACTTCTTTTTATCTTTTCCCATGGACAATATTATAACTATAATTCTTCATTATTTTTTTTGTCTCATATGTCCAGCTCCGGGTGTACGCTTTTGTTTTTGTTCTTTTGTTTTCTTCACAGACATCATACCCTGATAAGTCACCTTCTAGGCCCACATTTCCTGGCTATAACGTTTTACCCGTTTATCTGGTGACCTCCTTTTTTTGCAAGAACGTCGATCTTAAGGCTCGTATCACACCGCGATAATTTTGTCCCGAGTCAAAAAGTTCTGCCTTGGGATAATTATATTTTTCTGTGTCAGGGCAGGATCCACATGGCGACAGGACGATCCCGGGAGTGTACGGCTACGCTACATGGCATTTTCCAAATACATGAAATAGAAATAGCATGTTCGTGCTTTATCGCTTCGTTTTAGAATAAAGAGACAGAGAAAAATGTATTTGGTGCATCCTCAAATGCGACTCGAAGGTCAACACACACACACACACACATGTTATATATGTATATGTATATATATATATAATAACTTATTATTATTAATACATATATATATATATATATATATATATATATATATATACATAAATGTGTATTAACCTTCGAATGTTATATATATAAATATATGTATAACATTCGAGGTGACTAGCAGTATATACATATAAAGGCCTATATACCTTGCTTTTTTAGTAAGTTCGAATGATACCCTGAAAAATTGTTTTGGTAGTACAGGATGAGCATAACAAGCTTTGACAGTCCTCTGTAACTTGCTGTACCAGCTACAGCTTTTCAAGACAAATGATTCAAAAAGGATTGAAAATAACAAAAATATATATAATTCTTTGATTTAAAATAAATTAAAATGGGCGATTGCGGGTAAAAGAAGAAATAATTGACTAAACTCAGAGACCACGAGGCAGCTTCAAAATTTCATAAGGTCGCCGCTGGTGCTAGTTACTGTGGGACAAATTTGTCTCTTTGAAATCCTTCTACCTTTTTTTCCGTTAATCTGTTGTTTGTTTGTATTTTTAACTTATTCACCAATATGAAATGTAGTATTTTTATGCAGAATAGCCAGTCTTTACATCGAAAAGAACGATAATTTTTTTATGCAAAAAGGCAGGACTTTTTCTTTAATTCTGATCAAATGTGTTAGTGAAACAATATTTCTCAGCATGGAATGCTGTAGGTTAATTACTTTGTATTTTATCGCGTGCCTCCAAATTTGAACTTATATTACATTAAATAGCTCATCAATACAAACTGAGACGATATTAAGTATGTGATTTTTATTTTTTTGTTGAGCTTGAGTCTGGTTCTATATAACCGCTGAACTGCCACACAGTCTCCTTCCTCTCCTGAAAAAAAGATAAAAAAGACAAAACATTTTCTGTGCTGCTATTTCTAAAATATCAAATTACTGTCCTTCCCTTAACTAGGATCAAACGCTCTGTGCCTTTTAAGATACATCAATTGCATGTGTACAGCATGCATTAACTGGCTGACTGGCGTGTGATCGCGCATTATTGTCAAACCAGTGGCTTCATCCTGCATAAGGCTGAAAGCTTAATGGCTACAGCCCAGGCTCATTGTGACTGATATTGTGATTGTGTGTGTGTGTGTGTGTTAGTTAATATTTTGCATAACAACAAGTTTAATATTCTGAGAATGGCCCCGTGCCTTCCCCCCCCCCTCTCTCTCTCTCTCTCTGTATCTCTCTCTCTCTCTCTCTCTCTCTCTCTCTCTCTCCCCCTCCCTTCCTTACTACCATAAGATATTTAACGGAGCGGCTGTTGCAGCCAGGCTGTAATACACAAGAGGTACCTCCGACGCGTTGACTATCTGAAAGTCGCAACCGGCTTGATATACTTTCGCACCAAAGAAACTATAGCGTTTCCAAACATGCCAGTATCTAGCTGTCAAGTAGGTCACTACAACTGCTGCTTCCAGAATACTTTGACCCTAATAGCTGCTTTCGATAGCATGCTCAATTCAATGGCATTTTTTATGCGAATCATTTCGCTATCAAAATTAAATTGTAAGTTACATTTACAGTTATTTAGATATCATTCCCAGTTGAGTTTCTTTTTTTTTATCATTCAAAAGAAATAAAAGATCACGGTCACCGTACGCTAGAAGTGATTTATCTGTTATCTCGCCCCCATAATCCGTGGGATAGAGAAAAAGGCCGAGGTAGAGAGAGTAGATGGAGATATGGGCATGTTCAGTTTTAAGAAAAGACATTCAAAGCGACCGCGCCAGGTTTCAGCCGCAGGAGCGGCCCCTGCAATGTCTAACTTTTTCTATTATTTATTTTCCTCTTTCTCAGGACAGGTATTCAAAAGATATTTGATGTATAACATAAAACTGATATTTCCAAAACAAGCAGGGCTTGTGGTCGTGAGCCTTTTTTTTTTCTCTTGATTAACCCAAAAAAGGAAAATGTTAGAACCATTGCTCTCTCATGGAAAAAGCACAAAAACTTCCGAACCAATTATTTGAGAACATCTTATAGAACCTATGAGGATCTAAATCATTTATGCTAACATCTCTGCAACTTAAAGAGAGAGAGAGAGAGAGAGAGAGAGAGAGAAAGAGAGAAGGAGAGAGGGAGAGAAACAGGCAGATAGACAGACGATAGACAGACAAAAAGAATGAAAGAGAGAGAGGGGAGATTCAGTGAAAGAGAACATTATGATCGATAATAATATCAGTAATTTTTAAGCAGATGAGCTTGTGGATATAGCTATTACAAAGATTCTTTAAACAAACAGGTATATAAACAGATATATTCAATAAAGTTGTTATTTTTTTGTCAAACGAATAATTCTATTTCTATGTGAATTGCTCTTTTATCTGATAATGGTTTCAGTTGTGTATCAGTGACCTCCTAGACTTGTTTCTATCAACTTTCATTATGTAATCGTGTTTTGCATGGTCCAATATTACACACATGGGTTTCACTAGGTCAATTCATTAAGCTTTTTTTTTTTTTTTTTTTTTGGGGGGGGGGGGGGGGGGGGNNACGCCTCACAAAATGGAAAAAGTTAATTTCCTCACGCTTCGAAACGCGTTTTGTGTATTGCCATCCGTGCCATGAATAGGAAACAACTTAAGTTTCTTATCTTATTTTTTTTTGCCGCAACCATTTCGGGTTCCACGTATGCAAGGCCGACCTTGCAGCCCAATTTATGTTTGTATAGAAAAAATGGGGAGTGGGGAGCGGGGTGGGGGAGGGGGGGGGTGTCGCAAGAATCATCATTTGAAACTTGCCATTCCAAATGTAAAATAAGAATGTAAAGAAAGGAATTTATTTTAGTTTGGTATAGTTATTTTGCGTGATGCATTTATTTGTAATTTCCCATTGTAATGCTCCATTCGGAACAATTTGGAGTGAAAACATATCTCATTATTTTTATGGATCAAGAAATATTTTTTTTTCCCGAAATAAATGCAAAATATAAAACGTGGTTGGAGTTATCGGTATTTAGATTTTTATCTTTTAAAGCTATACACACTTAGAAAGTCGCGATCAACGTGATCGTTAGACTCATCTCCAGTGTATTTTATCTAGAGCCAGAGGATATAATAAGTGGAGGTTTGGTTTTTGTATATAATCAGTCCACAACAAGGTGATCTCAGGCTTTCAGGCCCTCCGTTAGGCCAAACCGCGGGTGGAGGGGCTCGAATCCGCGACAGAAGGGTCCATGCAGATCTCAGAGCGGACTCATTTCTGCATCAAATTAAACATGCAGTGTAGATGTAATCAATATCTTAAAATTAACAATGTATTCCCAAAAAAATGCCTTTGTTTACAATCAAAAACGCAAAGAACCAAGAGCGATTATAAATCTAGGTCAGTTTATTAATAATATCAGGCGAAGATTTCATGCCACTAATACCGATTTTTTTTTTCTGTAATCAACAATATTTCACAACTCTGACATCATTTTGAGCTTCTATTCACGATGTGAGTTAGGTTGGTTTTTTTTCCTCGGGTCGAATTCCGTTTTGACCAATGAGGCCTTTTTTTGTGATGAGAATCTTACGATATTATTTTTGCAGTGATGTATCAAATTGTCAGTATGGATTTTAACGCTAGTAAGATTATTCTGGACGCTTTAGAATTATAATGCATGAAGTTAATTTTCAGTTCGCGGTTTCCTTACACTTCAATAGCGTTTGGTTATGGTAAAAACTTAGGGACCGTATGACTCTGCAAGAGTTGACTTGAATCGTTTCAAAAGTATTAGAAACAGTAAAACGAGGCCGCAAAAAAGGGTTTACTTTATTCAAGAATTTCCCTTGAGAAAAATCACTTTATGTTGATTTTAGTGTACTTTTTTTCTCTCTCCTAAAGCTCACATTCCGCGCAATCAACGGAGTTGAACTTTGTATCTTTCTAGCTTAAGCCATCTCGGTACATTTCCCATCAGGGTTGTCAAAGCTGAAATGTATGCTTTCACGATGAGACCAGACCCTAGACTTCACATGGCCCACAACAGACAGCAATAGTATCAACCGCAAAATGTTTGTCACGCTTTTCAACGGCCACAAATGTTCTGTTTTGGGGTGGCCGCTGTGAGATCTCAGTAAAAGCCTAAATAATGCTAAACATATATTTTTGTGATCTGTAACAGTCTATTGTGGTGCAGAGAGCTAAGAGAAATCAATAAGCAGTTCCGAAAACCGTGCTTACTGTCTGTGCTGTTGTTGCTGTCGCAAGATTGTAGGGGCTCCGACTTTTTCAGCGCCGCGAATGATGTACGAGTACAAGAAACGACTTATGTTTGCCAAGAGTGATGAAAAGTTTTCCAGTGGTAATGGTTTTCTTTAGTTTAGGTTTTGTATATAGCCGGTCCCCAAAAGGTGATCTCAGGCTTTCAGGCATTTCGTCAGGCCAGGACGCCGGTGACGTGGCTCGAACCTGTGACAGAAGGGCAGTGAGTTTTGTGTAGAATCCGCCAGGATTGAAGCCCCTGAAAGATGACCTTGTTAAAACATCAACAGAAATCCGATTTTCATTAGGAAGAACTGTTGTTGCTATTTTTGTATATATTTTATTTTTATAATCATTATAGCGAAGCTCATGATAGACATCGAGAAGGTAATATGATTAACATGATTTCTTATTATTATCATCACCATAATGATCGTGATGATGATTTCCATCATCATTATGTCACCATCATCATCATCACCATCGTCATCACCATAGTTAGCATTATCAACATCTCACGTGTGTTTACATACATATTATATTAGATAATATAAAAATTGGCTTCAGTTTTGTGACTTTTTTAGATGTTATCTTGATACAACTGTATTATACTTGATTGCACTTACAATAACAGAAATTTCGCAGGTTTTGCAAGGATATACTGGTGTGTATATGATTCGAATAGTGGTGGTTTATGTAAGCCTACACATGTGCTTGAATAGGGAGAGGGGTCTCGGATGTGTGTATGTGTGTGTGTGTGGGGGGGGGGGGTTAATGCAGGGTAGTCTTTTTTTCATTAGTTTGGAACCATTTTCAATGTCGTAGCCATCTTGTGTGCGCTGCTGAAGAAATGCTGGAATGCATAGACGAGGCTAACAATTGGGTTTTGTTTGATGAAAGAGAGGAAAAGAAAAAGCTAGAAAAAGAGAGGGCGGTGTGTGTGTGTGTGGGGGGG
>BLXT01008183.1:2079773-2089890 GCA_019648995.1 Plakobranchus ocellatus
ATTAAAACTGTGGATAGCAACCATCAGCTGGAATGCCGTATGTATGGAACTTCTTCATGATCAAAGCTCAGTTTCATTTAAATATGATTTGTTGATGTTCAAGAAAAGAAGATTTTTAAAAGGTTGTGAAGATAGTGTGCATCCGGAAATACAGTAAGAAAATAATGTAATAAGTTATGTGTATTAAACATTAATTAAAGATAATGTACCTCGACGCCATTTATCCAATGTCTATATTCTGGACAGATGCAGGCAGTTCCGGCATACACAGCGTCTATATGCAACCACAAATCTTCTGCCTCACCTGCAAAAAAATAACCCAAATATTTCACCCGTATTGAATAACCAATAGTTTAATATTTAAGCTTTGTGTATGTGTTTGTGTGTACGTGCTTGTGTGTGTGTGTTTCATAGAAAAGGGAGAGTTTACAGTTCAAGCTTGAGTAAAAAGTTATAAATAATGATAATGTAAACTAGATCTGTAGCGTGGAAAAGGGTGCGGAAATTGTTTCATATGCTTAATGAGGTTCAAACAGGGTTCTTAAATGTCGTTCTGAAAATACATAAAGCAAAATCGGGATTTAAATATACTACCCAAATTAGAGTCATAGATCAATAGGGCACTCTATCAGATTACTATCTGGCCTAGATCTAGAAATCTAGATCGATAAAGTTGCTCTCTCAGACTCAGACTTATATCACTGTAGAGATCTACAAATCAACCCTGATGGAGCCACATGTAGATTTAATTGATGCCCCATAAAAATTTGTATAGGCATTACACGTTTGAGCTTAGCTCCATTATAATAAAATGTAGATATAATATGATAGGATATCTATGAAAGTATATCATTATCTACTCAACTTTCATAGAACAGTATAGTAAAATTTCATTTCATTGCTTTAAATGAAGGCCGTTTTCAAAAAGCTTCTTGTGACACTGGGTCCATAAAGCTTTTTCATCTCTCAAAAAAGTAGCCTGACAAACAACATTACTGATGCTTCTAACTTTATCTGTTGCAGCCGTAGAGAAGGTCCGGCCCGAGTTAGTGTAGGTTGTTAGTAATCTGGCTCCATCGAGCTTTTTCATCTCTCAAACATAGCCTGACAAACAACATTACTGATGCCTCTAACGTTATCTGTTGCAGCCGTAAAGAAGGTTCAGTACGAGTTAAGTAGGTTGTTACTGCTCTCGCTTTTGTCTTCTAAATTTTTTGTGCCCAAATCTAAATTTTGGGAATTTTCAAGCCCATAATAAAAACTTCGTACATTGGCTGTAGCCAGCTTATAATATAGATTATGTAGATTAGTCTTCCTCCCTCTATAAATATGTCCATTTTCATTGTATTGAAATTTTGTAATTTCTTTTCTTTTCTTTTCCTCAAAAGGAAATGTTGAATGATTGTACTTGGAAGATTCTTTAATTGCAAATACAACAAAACACACTTACAAACCAGGCCCAGTTCGCTAATGTTGTCAATGGCACAGGTAGATGTTGTTCCTACTGTAGCACAGACCTGTCGTTTTGTTTGTCGGAGTGTAAGAAGATTTTATGAGAAATAATGTAAAAATGATGTATATTGTCTTATTTTTAGGATCAGATTTCTATACACAAAATTTTGTATGGAGAAAAGTCCTTCACTAGGCTGAGGGTCTGAATTACAATTGATATTTTTAATTAAAATTTGTTAATTAAAAAAAATATCTTCGAAGGTTTCTGTTACAAATTATTATAATTAAAAAAATATATCTTCGAAGGTTTCTGTTACAAATTATTTGGGCATTGCCTCCACATCTTTTACAATTGCTTACATTTTAAACTGAGCTAAAATGCATTTTAAATTAGCAAGAAGAATTGCTGACAATTGTAATTATTAGGATTTCGTGCAGAAATATGCCTTATGAGAAATTGAAATTTGTTATAATAATAATTATGTGAATTGTCGGTTTTCGCGTATTATGATAACTGGACTAAAAGCCTTATCGCTCTAAAATTCTCATTGGTCTTACAAAGAAGGGAATCAATCCTTGCTTTCTGTCTTCTCGGACTGCAGCTGCAAGGGTTGTGCCCCTTAATGCAAACTTTTCATCCGTCTCAAGGCAGCGAATCTGTACAAGAGCCAGTTGGGCTGCTTTTTCAACAGAAGAGTGAGCCTGAAAATTTGGGAGAAAAGGACTGCAGTACATTTTGATAGAGGCTATTAGATTGGTGGATGGAAGCAGGAGAAGGTCTACACCGAAGTTAGAAGGGACATGCTGATATGCTATAGTCATGTATTGTATCCTGTCGTTAATAAAATCTCTAAGTTTTTCGGCAAGCTATGCTTTTCTATCGAACCCAAACTCAAATTTAAGTGGACTTTTCTTTCGCGGATACTAGTTTGCCTTCGACGCAAGCCCTAAAGAGGCCGAAAAGCTTGAAATCACGTCCAAATGGAAAGGCAATACGATTTTGTCGGTTATTTTTTCTTGTTTTGTTTGTTTTGTGTTGGTTTTGTTGTGTTGTTTTTTGCCCTCAAAAGCAATGGAACAAGCTTAACTCTGTCCATATGATTTGTAAAATATAATTTAAAGAAAGTATTCTATAAATTGGTATGAGTGCTGCCTTATTGCGCTGATATTCAAACATTGTACTCATTTACTTTAACATTACATATAATCATTCATGCAATGTATTTATCGCTTACCTCTTCTGATGTATATGCTATGAGCTTGTCCAGTACTTGTCCTTTGGTCATGTCCTTGAACAGTTGAATGACTTTTGCACGAGCTGATAAGATGGCGACTAGAATTGCGTCATCTGCCGATGCCTTAATGGTCGCGGGATGAGAATGTATTAGCAATATAGGAAAGCTGCACGTATGCCTTAATGGTCGCAAGATCAGAACGTATTAACAACATAGTAAAGCTGCATGGAAACAGAAAAACTCGAGTCAAAATTATTTAGAAGAATAAGTAAATATACGATAGGAAATGGATATATTTACCGTATATCATTGAAATTACAAAAGATTGTGTGTCTTTTTTCACCACAAAATGGCCGTCGTTAAGCTCTGTGTTGGTAATCAATGATATGTTAGGACTCTCATCACGGAATGCCTTTGGAGCCGACCGAACTTTCAAATCAATATTTACGCTATCGTATGTCAAAATGGCCATGTTTGTCTAAAAAAAAAAGGGAGACTCAGAGCCTAAGTCAAAATCTTATTCAACATTTTAAAATCTCTTTTGTTCAATGTTTATTACATGCTTTCAACTTTCTCTACATAGTAAAAATTATTTCCCTCTTTCAAAGAGAAAGGTGAAAAAATAAGAGTGGTTTTCCGCTAAAAACAAGGTTATGTCTTATCAGAATAGAGACACAGTAGGACGACAAAACGAGTGAAAGAGAGAATGAGCTACAGTTGTTGAAAGACAGAGTATCGTAGAGAGAGAAAGGGATCAAGTTGTAAAAGTTATTTCTAGATGTGAAATCGAGACATCGCGAGCATTTTGTGGTCATCAAATTTATCAATCGCTTATTTTTTGAAGAATATATGTGCATAAAATTATTGAAGTAAATGAAATACTGTTAATCGCACGTAAAATTGTTGATCTTTATGAGTCTTTTTTTATTTCCTTATCTTACATCAGTTTATAAGAAGATGGGAAAATGCGGAAGAGAGTAGGAGAGAAAAAAAATTGTACCAGATAAGATCAATATAGCCGAAATTGTATTTTAAAAAAACGGACCTGTATACATCCGCCGCCTTTCCCTCCAGAGGAGAAGAGGAATTCCTGAGGGAGCTGTAGCATCTTGGCAAGCCAGTCCATCATTGACATCTCCAGTTCTGTTCCTGCTGGGTTAGCGATCTATAGAATAGAACAACAATAATAATCAAGAATATTTAAGCTTTTCCGTTGAGATAGGCAGAGAATGTTCACAAATCTTATCAGCATTGTTTGAAGCTGTATTTTATTATCTAATAAATTCAATTCCTTGAAATGGACTGTTAGTGGATGTTGGATCTGAAGTATTCACTTTAGTGTGTTTGGAAACTGGGAGGGGGTCTGTTATTCCTGCATGAAAACGCGCTACTTCTTACGCAAACATAATATTTTTATATCTCAATTCGATTAAATTATTGATAAAGAGAACAAAACCTCTGGTTACTAATGTAGAAGCTTACATTTTTTACGTTTTAATTGTAGATTTATCTAGAATTGGATTTTCCCAATTTGGTCTCGACTTTCTGTGTGTATGATACACCGTGTCATATCTATAGGGGCTAAATAATTAGTTTTTAATCTGACCATGTGTAAATCCAAAAACATTTCTTCACATCGATTATTCACCGTACCCAGGTAACAGGAGGGGCCGCGATAGCTCCTGCAAGCATGTCTCCAAGCAGTGCAGGGATTGAGCTGGCTATTGGAAGAAACGCGTGGAAATTTGGGCTTCTCCAGTGATTCAACTGTTACAGAACAAGGGAAAAAAACATTGGCCAAAGACTTCGTTTTTAAAAAGAAAAAAGAGAACTAAAAGCTAAGGGGGAGAGGCGAAGTAGAAATAGAATTATACAACCAAGCGTGACTTACTTTTCAGACGATGGTTGTTTCTGGTTTCCTCGAGTTATTGACAGGAAGGGTGTGGTAAGATAGGAGACACACAACTTTAGATTGATCAAACTCGGCTTTTTCTGCACCGCAAAGCATAATTAAATCAGTCATTTTTGCCTTTTTTATCGTTGTACAAGGTTGAGTAACATCGAGGGGGTGTCTTATTACTCCGTTCCCTTCAACAACTGCGAAAGCCAAAATTTTTATGAGTCTGGCTGAAGCACTTTTATATTTCTTAAAGTGAAAAGCAAGAAACGTACATTACAAATGCATTACTTGCATATAATCATTACCTTTCTTAATCTTGATACAGAAAGGTTGTGTTTATCTGGAGCAAGGCTAATGGAAAAGGAACACGATGAGATAACATTAAGAAATCCTCGCAGAATCGAGACATATCTATATCTCATATCATTAAATGATAATATCATTTCTTATGCCCGAGTTACGTAAGGGCCATTTGATGTAAATAAGATAATGTGTAGGATTATTGATTCATTAATATGATAAGCATAATTCTTGCCCGTGAAATTTTGCATTAATGTGTTATTTTGAAAGCTTTTTTCTCGTTGTTTTTACTTCAATTTACTTATATATGTCGTAAATTGTGTACAGAATGAATTCTACCATACAGTAAGCTTTGTAATATTACATTAATTACGATAGAAGAGGTAAGAGCAGAATTCTAACGCGTATACTCTTTTTTTTTTTTTTTGACAATATAATCAGCAAAAATATGGATGTGCTGTGTTGTCCACAGAGGCTCACGTGGATATATTTTATACAAGTCAACAAACTTCTCTACAATTTTTCACATTTATTCCAAAAATGTACATAATGCAATAGTTAGTGGAAAGAACTTATCTCAACAGAATCCTTATTATCGATGGTCTTACTTGGGTAATGTGTTGATGATCATAATTATTAGTAAGTGTAATTTAGCATAACCAGCAGTAATACTAGTGACAGTGGTAGTAGAAGTAGCAGGAGAAACGGCACCAGCAGCAATCTATTTTAATGTTCATAACTTCTCTTCATCATCATCAACATCATCTTTCTTTAATTTTGTTCTTCTCATTTCTATGAAAAATTAAAATAATTAAAATTTTCTCAACTGTTTCTGTTTTTAATTCGTTGGCGTTATCATTATTATTTTAACATACATTTCTTCAACAATGAAATAATATGGCAGGGATGACAATAACAACGACACCACTAATAGGGAAATAATAAGATCAAAAACAAAAATGCACGAGGAGGAGGAGGAGGGAGGAGGAGGAGGAGGAGGAAGAGGAGGAGAAGAACGAGGTGAAGAGATGGAGAGAGAGGAAAAGGAGGAGCAGAAAAAGTATACCACGGATTGGGAGCAGGAGAAGGAGGAGGGAGAGGAGAGGGACGGGAAGAGGGGAAAGGAGGAAGAGGAAGAGCAGGAGGAGGAGGAGGAGGAGAAATATGAGCAGGAGGAGGAGGAGGAGAAGAAGAAGAAAAATATTTTTCAACAATTTTAAATGTATTAAAGATAAATGAAAAGAGCTCATAAAATTTAATTTAATGTTTTCGTTTTACAATTTAAAATACCATTATTTATGATAATATGATTCCGGCGACCCATACGCTTACTAGATAGGTCTATCTACAAACGTAGTCTTATGTCTTACATTCATTCAGAGGCGCATGATTTACAAAGAAAGAATAAAAATACCACACTTCTTTAATAAATCAAAATTTTTAGCTGATCAAATGCTACCAAACCAATAACTTCTTTGAAATATTTAGAATAAATCTTATAGCTTTAAGAGTCGCCTCATGATGCATAAACTCATCACGAAAGAAATATCCTGAAAAGATCCAGACTAATGCCTGGAGGCATGGATACTAAAATCTAAATCCATTTTTTACATGACATTCCTAGCTTCGAGTAATACTTGTTCATATTATGCTACATACTAGGCTGAATTAGATCTAGCTTGTTCCCTTTAACTTTTTATGGATAGGATGGGGTGAAAAAATTATTCATAACACTTAAAGAAAGCATGTATCTAAATATTGAAAGATTTGTGAGTGTGCATTCTTTAATTAGGTACAAGAATTTGTCAGCGAATAAATTATTTCGTCTTTTAAAATTACAATTTTATTCCTTAACTTAGAAATATTGTTAAATAACACGTAATCAAATAAATCAAATATGCGAAGGAAATTCGAGGTTTATTAGAAACTTACCCCTTTCATAACGACTCGTTCTAAATCATTCTTAACGTTCTCCCAAGATTCCCCATGGAAGGGAGCCTCGTCAGGGATCTGCTCTCTCAGAAAACCTGGTTGTACATCAGGAAATGGTAGCCTTGACCGTATTGTATCCATGTAGTCGGCGATGTAATTCACCATATCGGTACCGCAACGACGAAACTCTTCGGGCTCCATTCTGTAAAGGCAACAATGAAAATGGCTGTTCTGAGATGATTGGTTTAAGTTAGCGGTATAAAGCATGTTAGAGTGATAGTTGTTCTTCTGTTAAAGTCTTTGCTCGGATTATTTAGATGAGTTTTCCTAGCTATGTCCTCATGGCAGAGTGGCCGGAGCATGGATCGAACATACTTATGGTTGAGATCTAGGGCATCACAATTTACTTCTGCACCACCGAATACCCACAATACTTCGGCGTAAGAGTACCAAGCTACCAGAAGTGATTTACCATTAACTATTATTTGTTTTGTGTGAAATGTCTTTCCCATCCTCAATAAGTTGTTTAGCCTAAGTTTAGCATCGACCGTGTGGTAAACAGGAGAGTCGATACGATCAAAGGTTAAAGATAGAATTCACTCTAAAATCGGAATCTCTCAGGATCCATTTTATAATGTGTAGTACAGATTTTTTAAAAATCACTCTTTTACAGAAAAAAATCAGTTGAATGAAATAACAAGTTTCCATTAAAGGTTTGGTTTGGTATTGTTCTTACTCTTGGGATCACAGGCTTCTGCGATCGAAAAAAAAAAATACAATATATCTAAAATGTGAATACATAGATTGTAAGTTATGCTATAATATCATTTATTGATAGTTGTAGCCAAAGTGTACATGGAAAATTTATTAAACTAAGACAAGTTTGAAAAGTCCGTGTTAGATCTGGCAAACAGGAGCATGAAGATGTCGGCGGCGGAAAACACTCAGAAAACAAAATTTAAACAAATGAAGTTAATATCTGAATTCTTTTTCAATGCTATAAACTTAGCTTTGTCGTACCTATAGTTAAATGTGATGTTAACAAAATGTCGACAGCCAAAATTAGAGACTATAAAGTAATATCATGTTTTATATAAACCACGAGCCATGCTGGTTTCCGCATGACCTGGTGTCCTAAAACTGTATCGCAGTTGTTTATTATTATTTAACTGATCCTGCACGAGTTCAAGTCTTCAAAGATAAGATGTATTAAGAAGATATCATCCTCTTTTATTCGTTATTTGAGTTGTGAAATGAGCCTTCTGTTCTCAGCCAGTTTGTTACTCCTTTTGTCTACTTATTTAAGCGGAATGCTAATTCATTTGTCTCCTTTATTTTAAAACTCATAGAAAAATGTATTTTTCAAAAAAATTCATTTGTTATAATCATTCATCCATGATACAGCTCCATTTGTTGTTTATAAAATTGTAAAATTTACATTTAAGCATGTTACTTCACAAACAATGCAAAATAATAAGCTTTTCTTTATTTTTGCGAGCTTCATAGAAAAAAATGGATGATCTGTAGACTCTCTTTCCTATTTAAGAAGAGGATTCGCAACTGCTTCATCAAATCATATTCATAGCCTACATTCTTTCTTTTTTTTTCTTTTTTGTTTTTGTTTTGCAAAAAGACAAATGGTAATATTTCTTCAAGCTACTGCGAAGCATTACATAAATGAATTTAATTCACTTATTTTTAAAGCGCAGTTTTCTATTTCAAAAAGCTTAGCGACACGTGAGTACAATACTTCTTTGTCTATTCTGAAATCAAGAAATTTCATAATGTAAAACATGTAATGGAAATGACGAGTGATGGATGTATGTTCCATTTAGTAATATTTCACAGCTTTTTTCAAAAGGTGACGTAGTTCTCGGGCAAAATTTAAGGCAATTGCCTTGTTTCTAATAACGACGATAATCCCTAGGGAAAGATGAGTGCCCGAGATTGGCCGTGTGCTTTTGGCCTTCCGATTTGTCACTGCTCAGCAGACGCCTCCTCGCTCTTATTTGCCTCAGTTGACTTTGTCGCGGCTGTCTCTTGTCGATTCCTCCATCGAGCGTCGATCTCTCAGTCTTTGCTCTTTCGTCTCGATGTTTCATTTGTTCTTTAGCTCTTTTCTTTCATCGTTGCTCTTCTTTAGGCTTTCCATCCCTCAAACGGGCCAGCGGGGTCTTGTGCGTATAAATCTTCTGCGACTCTTAAACTTTTGTTCACATCAGTATCCAGAGAAACTTAAGGGATGTAAAACAAAAATTAGCTTTTTATCGATGAAACGATTTTATGGCTCTCATACTTCAGATCGGAGAGAATACAATAACTTTTTGACGCACTGCACTAAGAAAGTATCTCTCGTCTAATGTCATTGGAACATTTCCGGTGTCAGCTTTCTTTTCTCGCCACTCCCAAGATAAGAAACGAAAAACCTCAGAGTGTATCCAAACTATAAAACTTACAATTAGATTCTAGACCTTAATGGATAGATACAAGTTCTGATAAGTACTGTTACCTTGAAGATGTAACACACAACGAACAATCCAGAAGTTCACACCGTCAAGACAGAGCACTTTCTTACGTTTTACAATGCTGAACCTAGAACTCATTTCAGTTTAGTTTCTGAGACTATTGCAACTCTTTGTTTACATAGAAAGCAAACGGACCAGAAATTCATGTGTACACTTTTGAAAAAATCACATTAGGAGTTCACTTAAGTTGAAAAATGTTTTGCTCTCATTACCTCTTTGCGTAAATACATTATGTAAAGGATCTACTGCAGTTTTTGCCATTTTAATACACAAAAAAAGGAGTGGTGACATTTACATTATCAGTAAAAATAACCCAAGGCTCATGGCTGTGTATGGAGTTAAACATAATCGAGCCAATAATTGTATTATTATAGGAAATGATGGATAAGCGATAGGCGATGAACCAAAAAAATCTGTTTACCTAAAACATGCAAAAGAGTGAAAGCTGAATCGTTCAAGCAAAAAACAAAAGTCTGATGCATGTTGCTTTTTCAAAGCGTGTTCGACGATCTCAATACCTTCAAAGTTTTGGCAAATTTATAAAAATATTATTGTATGAGAAGAGAAATAAGTAAGGTATAAAGTGTCGTTAAATATTTTTAATTTTTTTTTTGCTTTTTGGGAATAAAAATATTACAAATGCACAACCCATAAACTATGCATATTTAATTTCGATACTTTTTAACGTGCTTTTTTACCTTGATTTTCCCTCTATGATTGTAAGGTTTTTCAAAATTTTTGTTTGTTTTATTTGTTGTGTGTGTGTGTGGGGG
>BLXT01008183.1:2099659-2110065 GCA_019648995.1 Plakobranchus ocellatus
AGTTTAACATACAAATGTTCTTATCACCTCATTTTGAAATCCACACTAATGTTTGTCTCATTATATTGATTTTTTTAGAATGTTTTTGACCATGGCTTTTCGATTCCTTTGAGCATCTACCATGTGATGTTATCAGGTAGCCAAGATATTTGAATTTTGTAATTTGTTTTTTTTTTTCATCTTTGTTAACAAGATTGCATTAGGGTTTGAGGATTTCTTTGAAATCACCAGACATTCCACTTTTTTCAAAGATGGACCCATTCTTTCGCTCTCTAAAACCGGTATTTAAAAGCTTTTGAAGTGGTTCAGCAGATTCTGCTATTATAACTGTATTATCACCATATGTGAGTTCATTAAGATGTTCTCTATTTACGTATTTACTTAAAAGCCTGATATATCTTCTAAATTCTTTAAGATTATTTTACTACATAGGTTAAAAACTGAGGAGACAGGTAAACATCCCTGCCTCACACCTCTTTTGATGGATTTGAAATCACTGTTCTCTTTCAATTCTTAAAGATGCAGTTTGATTCCTGTATATATTTCAATTACTCTCAGATATTTACCACCAATGTCTTATTTTTCTAGCATATGAAACAGTTTTCATGTTTTACTTAATCAAAGGCCTGAGAATAATAAATGAAATAGAGATGGAGAGTTTTGGTTGTTGTTTTAGTTGTTTTTTTTTTTTTTCATTTCTATACATCTCTCTATAAGCATTGACAAAGTGAATTTTCCATTTCTAATCCCTTCATCAGACATAAAGCCATTCTGTTTTGGAGATATTTGCACAATTACTCTTGCACATTCAATGCATCAAAATATGCAACAGGATTTTTGTAAAGTGCCTCATTAAATTGATTGTTCTACAAAGTTCACACTCTGTCGCTCTTGGTGTTTTAGGCAGTACTATAAAACGGATTTATAAAGATCCTTTGGGATTATATCACTGTCATATATTCAATTAGAGAGTTTTATTGTCAGGTCTAATCCTACGATATTTGATGCTGTAATCCTTTGAATTGGTATGTAATCATCTGGTCCTGTGGCTTTTCCATTTTTTATTTTCTTTATTGCTGCCTCTACTTCTTCTTTAAGATTAGTTGACCCTGAATGCTTTTCGTTATTTCAGGTTTTTCACCTCTATCATGTTTGAAAACATCCTCAACATCCTATCTTTTTTCCTTTTTTCTGATTTTTTTCTGATTTGATGCAGACAGGGCTACTGCATTTGATTTTCTTACCATTCATACCGTTTCATTTTTGAATGAGTGAATAAAAGATTTGGTGTCATTCAATTAGCTTACTGCCGCGTTCATTTACTGTCCTTAAGCCACTGGGCCCAACAACAACAACATCTACTCTTTCATCAACAACTTTTGCATTGAAATCTCCTAGCTTTATCATTAGGTCCTTAGATTTTAGATGGCCCTTTGCTTTTTCTATTTCTTCATAAACCTGTGTCATATCTACATCTTTACTATCATCCGATGCTGGTGTACATACTTGGGCTATGCTTAGACCTAATGGTTTGGTTACCAGTTTAGCTACAACTATTATCTAAAATTGGACACAAGCTTCTCAGATTGTTTGCTGTTGTTCCGCCAGATAAGATACCACCCTCTCTTTCATGTGTATTCCCATCCGAGTAAATTAGCGTTTTCTACCTGCTCTTATGAAACCTGCCCCTTTCCATCTCACCTCGGCAAGTCCTGGGATTTTTAAGCTCATTCTGTCCATTTCTTGAACTATATTATCCGGCTCAATTTTTGATGCAGTGTACGCTCATCCCATGTTGCTATTTTTACGTTTGTTTGATATGAATTTTGCGAGCAGACGCTGCATAACGACCTGGAGCCACCTACTGCACATGGCTATCCCTAACGAACGAGGGACCTGGATCCGACTCACCAACCCCCTTAACGCTGTTAACTTAGATGTAACAAGAAAAAAACTGAAAAATAGAAAACGACCGACCGGCACCCAAGATTTTATTGCTTCCTAAGCCTTGATTAAATTTAGGTGTCATTCTAGGCCTCGAAAATAGAGTAAAATAATTTAAATATAAAACCTAAACGGTTGAAAGAACAATGGGTTTGACTTGTGATTAGAAAACTTGTGTACATGCTGGCTGTGTGCCTTTCCAACCTTGTTGAAAAGTTTGTCAAACACTTCAATTACAAATAAAAGAACATCTTACTTGTCCGGTTGTGGTGATTAATTCGGGATGGTATATTCACTTAAAATTTGAAAACAATGACTACACAATAAAAATTCATAAAAAGCATCTTCAAATGCTTTCAATGTTCGGAAGTTGAAAACAATGGCACCAGGTGGCTTGAGTCATGAAAAGAGAGCCACTCACCAGAATGTAGAGCATGGCGGATTCATATGCAGCCATTTGTGGGGATTTAAAGAGAATGTTGTTGAGTACTGAAAGAGATCGATATAATGAAAATATTCATTTAAAGCGTTTTACATAACAATAAAAATACCCTAATAGCAATATTATTGGGTTTTCCGAAATGTTTTGCACTTATTAGCATTGCATAAGCCATTCGGCACGTCCACTTTTCTCTCACGTGGATGGGGGCGTTGAAAACGTAGTAATTAGGGAGTTTATTAACCGCAGTGCCATCTGAGTGCACTGAACTGAGAAACAATATGGTTTGGACAGTGGTATTTTGTAAATGCAAACAGAATTGGCTGCTACAAATGGTGCAAAAAAACAACTATGAATTATGCTTGATTCAAAAGATACACAGACCAATTCAAATGATGTTTTGAAGAAGGCTAACACGTATTGGGGGAACGTGAAAGCTAATTTTTCTCTTGTATCTTTTGTGGAAACCAAAAGCTGTCAGCAAAAAAAAAAGATGAAAAATACAAGCACATCAAACTCTTCTAAAGCAAATATCAGTAAAAAAATGTTGATGTATTGTATAGAGCTTCTGCTTGGACAAATTAATCAAAATATGAATAGCTGGTTCTGGAAATGGAACGTTTATCGGGCACATTTTAAAAAGGTTCTAACGATATCATGTGCTGGAAATATACCAAGAAAAAAGAGAGACAGATGTTCTAAGCACAATATGAAGATAATCAACCTCAACACCATTTATCCAATGTCTATATTCTGGGCAGATGCAGGCACTTCCAGCATACACGGCGTCTATATGCAACCATAGGTCCTCTTTCTCACCTGCAAAAAATGAACACGATGCGACTGTTATTTCTCTTTAGTTTCGGGGTGGCTTCAATGAATATTTCATCCATAATCAATTCTCAAATTCAAAAGCATGTTCTGTGCGCATTTTTTTTTTTTTTTTGCCTCTTTTATGCAAAGGGAAAAACTACCAGTCCAAATTTAGAGTTAATGGGTGTTAATATACTAATGTGTTATGAATGTAGGCCCACATAAACATTTACTAACATGTTAATTTACATAATTATTAACCTGTACTCATAATAGATTCCACTACTTTTCACATTATTTTTTTATATATATTTTGGTAAGTTAAAAGATACCAATCAATGAAATTTGAGTATCCGTCACAACTTTGACATATCGGGCTCTCTGCCTTGGAAAACATGATCATTGATTGAGGAAGCCATACAGCGGGTTTCTTACCCAATAGCAGAATTTAAGTCCTGGTCGCTATCTTGTGCAAACACTTCGAATGGCCTGATATATGAGGTAATTGAGTGTGAAAATTTTGGATCTGCACATAATATTTGTGGACTTATTGCTCATTGGTTCCAACTAAAAGTCTGCTGCTGAACTCATTACCCGTGTAGAAACAAATCTGAGCGAAATCAGTTTTGATTTAGATTTCGAGGCAGTATTATTTACGTTGTTAAGCCAATGACAGAGTTTTCCTAGTAGTTTAAAGCTGGGATTGAATCCACTTGCTACTGCTCGATCGCAACCATCCGCGAGAATGTCTATCTCTAGATATAGTTGCAAGTTTTTACTTGATCTGGAAAACCCTGAAATGTATTTTCTGACTCCAGGTTGAGATCAGTGGCCTGATTAGATCCCAATCCAGATGTAGTTCAAGATCTATATTAAATGTAACGGTCAAGATCGCCGTCTGTTTTGGTTTTAATTGAAAGTTTTTGATTGAAAGAAAAAACCAGTGCTTTCAAGGGCTATTTCCAATGCTTGGATTTAAACCTTCTGTAATGATTTAGATCTTTAATTTAATCTTTAGGTCGCTAAAAACTTTATGTTTATGAATTGATTAATTTCGTTTCAAACAGAAAAAGAGTCCTTCGAATACAAAAAAAAGAGAAATGAAATTATTTTGGTAAAATATCACGAAGTCTCTCGACATATCAGACTAGTATCTCCAGTTACATCGTCTTTTAAGTGTTTCACTCCCGTCTAGTTAGTCTTTTCTAAACAAATCTCAAAGCGAATTCCAAATAGCAAAGCCATTTTGGTCTATATAAGAAAATTTATTTAATGGTTTAATTTGAAACATCTCGCTCACAGAGATTAAATTCCTTTTTTTTTTCCTTCAAACATTTTTTCATTGCCATATCGCTGAGACTTTATAAGTATAGCAAAGGTATAAAATAGTATTAGTTGGAAAGATTTGTGTATTTTTTATAAAGAAGATACACTTACAAATCGGGCCCAGCTCGCTAAGGTTGTCGATGGCACAGGTAGATGTTGTTCCTACTGTAGCACAGACCTGTAGTTTTGTTTGGTTGATACAAAAGAAAAGCATTAATTCTTTGGTGTGGTTTTAGAATTTGATTTATATACACAAATAAGATAGGGTAGTATACAAATGATTGACTAGACGAGTGCTTGGAAGAACTAAAACTTTATTCATGACACGATTCATTCATCCTCCTCTGAGAATCGCCAGTGCAGACTAATTTTTTTTCAAACTACACCATTTAAAAACTTGGAAAACCCTTAAGCTGAGCCAAAAAGTTATATTTTCAATTAGCGAAACTGTGTAGGATTTCGTGAATAGTGATTCTTTTCCTGGTGAATTAAAACTTCTTTTAAGTATAACGTTGTTTATCGTTGAGTTCGGCGTAGTATGATTATTGGTTTGACAACCTGTCCAGTTTTCTTACAAAAAAGGGGATCAATCCTTGCTTTCTGTCCTCTTGGACTGCGGCTGCCAGAGTTGTGCCTCTTAATGCAAACTTTTCATCTGTCTTAAGGCAACGAATCTGAACAAAAGCCAGTTGGGCTGCTTTTAACACAGATGTGTGACCCTGAAAAATAGGGGGAGAAGTATAATTGTACATACTGGAAGAACGTATAAGATGGTGCATGAAAGCAGAAAAATACCTGTCATATATAACATATATATATATATATATATATAAATATATCAACGACGCATTTTGATGGTTTGATAAAGCAAATGACATTATCCAGTTTTTAAGCAAGTCATCTTTTGTGAGTGCGATGGTTGCGCAATATTTAGCGAACCATTCCTGACACCTACAGGCACATTTCTGTTCGCGAAGCCGCCACAAATGACCTAGCTTGGTGTGAGCCTAAAAGCTTGAGATCACCTTATATTGGAGAGGCTATATGCACAACAAAATCAAAAAATGTCTGTGATGTCTTACCTTTTCTCTTTTAAAAAGCTATGGAAAATGTTTTAATTTTTTCATGCAACTGTAAAGAACAATTATAGCTTAAAGGATAAAATGCTAATTCAATTGTGCCAACATTCCTACTTAGTATTTGAGTACAATATCATTGTAGGTGGTACAATGTTGCATTAGATTGTGCCATTATTCATAAATAGCACTTGTGTACTTAATCGTTACGGGTTGTGAAATGTGAATTCTAATGTGCGAACATGTGTACCTAGAACTTCATCAAAATAGATCTTTTTTTCCAGGTTATTATTTTAAACATAAACGCGGCACAAAATCACGCGTGGGGACACTATATATTTATTTACATACATTACTCACTAAAATCAAAGAAGAAATTCTGTGCCAATCTGAATATTATACATTTATCACATACCTCCTCTGATGTGTATGCTATGAGTTTGTCCAGGACTTGACCTTTGGTCATGTCCTTGAACTGTTGAATGACTTTAGCTCGAGCTGATAAGATGGCGACTAGAGCTGCGTCATCAGCCGATGCCTGAATGGGCACAAGATGAAAAAAAATCTTCTTAGCAAAATAATACGAAACAAGTAGTCACGATTAATTGACAGCGTAAACGTAACAGGCGTTAATTAGATTATATTGAATGGATTTTTATGCATGTTACTGAGATTACTAAAGGATGCAGAAGAAGATTCGAAGGTTGTTCTTTTAGGGTTTTTTTGCTTTTTGTTTTCAAACCACAAAGTTGATCTTCCTTAAGTTCTGTGCTTGGAGCCTAATTATTTATAAGGACAGTCCTCACTTGATGACTTGAGAACGGATTTAAATTAGTAAAAAAGGCTGGTGTTCGATAAACATATTTGGAGATTCAAAGCCAAAGTTAAGATCATGTTGAACAATGAAATTGTTCTTTTTTTACCTTTGCATACTTTTAAACGTCTTTTAGATATTTAAAAATAGATTCCCTCTTCCTAATGCAGGAAACAAGTAAGAAGTGCTTTCATGATTTACTGTAGCTAATTTCGTCAGTGTAGCACCGAAAGGAAAAATGAGTGTGAAAGAGGGAAGCTCCACAGTGATGAATAGTAAAATGTGTGTAATGTTTTAAAAAGATATAAAGAGATATAAAAGTAAAAGGGTTTTTAGATGCGTGGTTAAGGCGTGAAAATTAAAGAATAGTTTGGAAGCTACATACATAAAAAAGAGAGAGCTGATTTCCTCTAAAGCGGCATGTGGGCATACAAAATAATAGGTAAAACACTGTTAGTCATAGCCAAAGGTTTTGATTTTGATGGGATTTTTTTAAAGCATCAACAATTCATTTTTCCCCTTCTATTTATTTCCTTCACATATTAATTTGAAAAATGTAAAAAAGGAAAAAGCTGTTGGGAGAAGAATAAAAACAGAGTTTGTCACACAAAATCAAGATCGATGTAGTTAATGTTGTACTGAAAAACGAACCTGTATACACCCGCCGCCTTTGCCTCCAGAGGAGAAGAGGAATTGCTGAGGGAGCTGGAGCATCTTGGCAAGCCAGTCCATCATTGACATCTCCAGCTCTGTTCCTGCTGGGTTAGAGGTCTGTGAAGCACAAAGCAACCACAAACCAATGAACATTCAACTACTTCCATCACAAGAGTCGGAAATCTTTTTTTCTTCAATGTAATCTCCGTGGCTGCTAATGTAAGTGTGTTTGGGAAAAGGGTTGATAGTTTTTTGTCATCGTACAAAGTGCATATCTCTCTTGCAAATGTCATACCCCGATTTTTTGTTTTGTTTTTTATTTATTGCAATTTAATATTATGAATTTTGTAATTAGCGGTGTGGATTTTACATTTTTTGGGGGGAAAAGATTAGAGCGTTCTTAACATTTATGCCACAGATCATCCATTATATTTTCTATAATTTGTTTTAGTTCAGTTTGATTGAGACTTCGACGCCTTTTTATGTAGAGACGCTTTTCTCATAAAGCTGGAAATAAAAAGTTTTCTTTTTTTAGTCTGACTACTTGAGCATTTTGCCCTAGTCTAGTGTTTAGTACTCACAGCGTGTAATCACATAGACAATCGAACTTACCCAACTGAAAGGAGCAGAGATCAAAGCTCCTGCCAGCATGTCTCCAAGTAGTGCAGGGAATGAGCTGGCCAATGGAAGAAACGCATGAAAGTGCGGGCTTCTCCAGTGATTCGTCTGCAACAGACCAAGAAAAGGGTTTCGTCCGAGTACTTCATTTCGAACAAAAGATGAAATGGAAAAAGCAGTACGACGGGATAATATTTTAATATTCTTCTAAATCGCTACATGGGCTGATATAGTAAAGTAAAGTGGGTCCCATGCTTAGTCTATGCATCGATTGTTCTTGGCATACAGCTTTATGAGGTAGTTTGCCATTGCTTTCCTCGCCGCCTTTATTTTTGCCGGGTCTTCAGAGACATAGCTACCCATTCAGTGCTGGGTGGACACATAGGAGCTTTTGATTTGGCAGTTAACTACCCTACCAGATAGCGACCGCTCCTCACTATATTTTTTTGGAAACTAAATGTCATTTGGCATAGATGAATATGCAGGAAAAATAATTATTCATGGACTGCAAAAATTTTCGATTGAAATTTGCATTCTTTCTTTTAAAAAAAACTTTTCTGGCATTTTTCCTGTCAATTTTAGCCATACCTGCCGAATTTTGTACTAAACTTTTTCTTTCACACAGTGGGCCTAGTTGTCACATTCCCGTGATCATTAATGTAGAATGTACAGACCGTTAATAAAACAATCATAAAAAGCCGCTGAAACGGGAAATCACCAACCCATCAGAGTCGATTAGAATGTATTCAAAGAGGATTTCAAATTGTTACAAGGAGGGTTAATGGTAAATGATAATCTGTATTCGCTGATTTGCCTTTTGCTTGTTGTGATACCATTGCTGTAAATTCTTAGTATAGATCTATTTAAACAATTTATTTGATAATGGCCTGGAGTTTATCGAAACTTTAGACCCAAAGGATTGATTGATTTTATTGGTATACCCAGTCCACCATTTATCGGTAATCTCAGAGTTTTTATTCATTCATTTTCTCTCAAAGGCCGCTATCATTTGCTTAAGAAAATCAAAACGAAGGTAAAAATCCAATAAAAAATCTAACTGAGTATATTGTAGGAAAACTTTAAAAGGACAAAGCATCAGATATTTCTATAGAACCAATTGCCTTTAAGTAACCTACTATGCGAGAGGGATCCACCTCTCGGAAAAGTCTATTCATATTGACAGTTACATGTAGTGTTTACTTCTGGTGACTTGAAAGTCTAGGCATTAAATTAAAATATGACGGACAGTGTAGAGGCTGTCCCAACCAGTAGTAAAGGCTGTTCCTAATTTTTAAAAAGATAGCTCTGGGTGAGCAATGTGAAGCTTGTTTTTTCCCTTTGGAAGGCCAGTCTGGATTATTAGACTATGTTGCGTTAAGTCCTACTTTTAGTAAATGAATGAACGAATAATACAATACTGTAATGCCATTTTTATAAAAGAGTTGACTTTTAACACTTCGATAGAGCACTCAGTGTTAAACTTCAAGAGGACCTTATCGTAGTGTAATCTTTATTTATACCTTAGATGGTTCGGAGCCAGAAATAACACAGAACTAAGAGACTTTTCAAACAGCCAAGAAACCGTAATGCACTGTTACATTAGTTTTTGAGCATCATTTTCTAGTTTTTCGATTTTGACTTAGATTGAAATGAATACTTTTTAACGTATCTTTATGTAAAGAAATAAATTTAAGGTTTATTAGAAACTTACCCCTTTCATAACGACTCGTTCTAAATCATTCTTGACGTCCTCCCAAGTTTCCCCATGGAAGGGAGCCTCGTCAGGGATCTGCTCTTGTAGATAACCTGGTTGTACATCAGGAGAAGGTAGCCGTGATCGTATTGTTTCCATGTAGTCGGCGATGTATTGCACCATATCGGTGCCGCAACGACGAAACTCTTCGGGATTCATACTGTAGAGGCAATAAAGTAATTGTTTCAGTTGTAGACTGATTAAGCTTGGTTGAGTTTGTGTTACACGGCACGTAGGATAATAGTGGCCTAGTTAAACAAATTTTTTGCGGCATTTTTTACGCGTACTTTTTTTTTATTATTACCTTTGTCTTTCGCTTCCATAATGTTTTTCTTTCTCTGTTATCATAGGGGATGAAAGGTGGACTAATAATAAGCGTTTAAAATTGTTCAATAATATTGCCCCATTACGAAGTTGCAATGACCTCAATATATTAGCGTCTTTAGGATTATAAGTTCACAGCCGCCTTGTCAATCCACTCAGTAGGAATTGCCATTACTATTTAATGTCGAGTGTGAAGCTTACTGAAAAATCAGTTCGGTGAAATTCGCCTTTAGTTTTTTATTTAATTTTTATTTTCTCTGAAGATCCAAAGCTTCTGGACTAAACTCGTCTATTCTCATAAAGTCGAACTTGAGAAGATCAGGTATACTCTCAGAGGCTGAAAAATAGTGTAATATAATATTAATAGTAAATTAATGAAATAGTACTCCGTCGATAGTATATCTCCAGTCGAATTCGAAAAAAAGTGTTTCGTTATAGGCACTGGAAGGTCACGATTATGATGATGATGCAGCAGCATTGTAATTATTATTTTTATTATTATTATTATTATTATTATTATTATTATTATTATTATTATTATTATTATTATTATTATTATTATTGGTGTTGTTGTTGCTGTTGTTGTTGTTGTTGTTGTTGTTGTTGTTGTTGTTGTTGTTGTTGTTGTTGTTGTTGTTGTTGTTG
>BLXT01008183.1:2149431-2163846 GCA_019648995.1 Plakobranchus ocellatus
AATTCTTTATCCTCACGTATATCGCTATTTTCAATCCTTTCAAACGCGAAAACCGCAAAGAGTCTTCTGCCTGATAAAAATGAGGATTAATTTGCTCTCAAATGCATCTAATAATAGTACTACTCCCATCTCTGTTCATCTAATCAAGATTGCAGAAGGTCAAGGACAAAGCTGTCACCCCTATTTCCTGTGTCGAGACTTCAGCTTTGTTTACAAACGGTTCTGCCTCACGCGACAAAGTATGAGTTTTGAAATTTTATTTCTAAATCTAGATTATAAATATCTTGAATCTAGATTCAATTCTCCACTTGCGAATAGAAATAAATCACGTTTAGTATGCTTGATTAACAGGAGGATTTCACGTCATTCCAATATTCATATTCTAGATCTCTCTAGAATCTAGTCCAATCCTGTCCTCATTTTGTGAAAATAAACTTGACGATAGATCTAGATATCTATATAGATCTAGATCTAGATCTAGATCTAGATTAGGATTATCCGGGAACAGGCCCAGAGACTCATAGCTACTTTTATCAGCGACCGACGAAATGAAACGGTCGTGGCCGAAAAATTGTGGAGATATGGAAAAGTGGCACAATTTTTATTACAACTTGGCTCTGGACGTCTCTATTTCGTCGGTAACAGAGGTAGATCTACAAGTCGTTGGCCCAGTCCCTGGATTATAACATTAATCTAGAATCTAGGCCTATTCCAGCTGTATCTAAAGAATGCCTTTTTTAATATAAGGCAAAGCCTTCAGAACACTGCTTGTTTAATTTTCAGCCGCCTTTATTTTTCCGAATACATAGAGTCTGACCTTATTTTCCCAAACGCTTTATAAAGAAATAGATCTAGACATAGAGTATACAGAGGGTTCAGTAAGCAAGATTGAGCATGGGGCGGTAAGTTAAAAGGGATAGACCTACAGATAGATTGAGATAATATGGACAATTTTAATATTGTTAACTAAAAACAAACACTGACTTTAAAGGAAAAAGAAATTGAAAGAAAAAAAAAAACAGATTAGCACACAAGATAATTTATTGGTCATAGATCTAGATAGTGGCAGTAAAAACACATGGAAAATTTATGTAATGGAAGCATAATAATAAAATGTTTAGTCACTACAAACTTTAAGATGACCTGTGCTTCTAGATCTAGATCTACCTTCATCAGCTACTAACGAAATGAAGAAGTCGCAGGCATAATATTGTTATAATCTATTGTGTGAATGTAGCACAATTTACATTATAACTTGGCTTACGATCTCTTCATTTGTTCAGTAATTTGTGAAGGCAGAATAAAAATGACAACTCTGGCATACTCATACTCATATTCAGCAGATGAAGTTAGATCTAGAAGTATGAGTCTCCTTAAAGTAATTAGTGCCTTTGCATACGGGAAAATAAAGACTGGACTTACTTCCCTAGTGTTGAGGACGATAGTCACTTCGTAATTTTTAAGGCTGCTATATGCTCAGCTTTATAAAATCAAGAATAAAACATTCTCTTTGTAAATTTGAAACCATGAAAGCCAAACTCTGTTCAACTTTATAGTAAATCAAAGTTATGCAGATGTTAAGAATTCTTTCACCTCTTCTGCTTATCAAAATTCATTCCTATAAACCGAGGTTGATGGGGTTTGATTCTTTTAGTTTGGAACTAATGCTGCAGTGGACAACATTTAACATTTTTGTCTTATTTGACCAAGACAGTTGGCTTTTGATGCAAATAAATTATCATGTAGACATAGAATGAAATTTTTATATCCTTCATGAGATAAAAACGTATCTGGACATTAAATCTCCAGTGTTATTTTTTTTTTACCAGTTAATCTGTATATAGATCAATATTTTGCTGACTGGGTCTGAAGACCTGCCGAAAGCAAAAGCAGCAAGCAAAGCAATGATAAACTGGTGGACATATGCTTATCCTCAAGTATTTAGTTGATTGGAGTTGTGATTTGCAACTCAAATTTAGAAATAAAGAGACAGAAAGACTTTGTTATCTGTATGTTAATTTTGCTCGCAAATATCTGAAGCTATAAATGAGATTTTATGGTGTTCCTCAGAATGCTGTATGCCTTGAGCAATCAGGACCCTACTTCTGGTTCCCCAACACCTGGACCAAGCATAGGCGTCATTTTACTTTTTTTTTGCCGTGAAAATTGGCAAATTGAAACCCAAAAAAAATTTAAAACAAGTGCAACAAAATTTGGCCCACAAAATGAAATGGAATGGAAAAATGGCAAGAAAATAAGCACAGCATGGAGGAAGCCATATTTTTTTTCTTTGCAAAATGGCTAAGTAGTAGAAAGCATTATAGTTGTGACAGCAGATTTGCATTTGCAGCTGTGATTTCCAAGGGGGGCAGAAAAAGAAAACTTATTTCACATTTGTTAGGATTGAAAATGCAAGTAATTGAATACAAAGCCAATAACCTCTCTAGCACATTTCAAAGAAAATTGGAACTGTATTTTATGAAGCTGCAGATTTTAAGAATTTTTTACATTTTTTTTTTTTTCTCCTCTGATGATTCAAAATAATAAAATCATGTGTAGGTCAGATATAATATTTCAAGCAATCTTTGCCCCAGTCTCCCACTTTTATAGTAACATGACTTTGAATTTTTCTAATTTTCTACTCATACTGAAATCTCAGAGTGAGTAACCGTATTTGTATCACAAACAAAAAAAACAAACAAGCATACCAAGAGTGCAAAAATCTATACACTTTAAGGTATTTTTCTACGACAATCTTTTACTCAGGCTTCATCTAAATTAGAAAAGTAAAAGCTGTCTCCTTTAAGGTTAAAAAAAAAATTCTAGGCCTAGATTTTCACAGGTCTTTTAGTGGTTGACATCTTAAAAGGATCACAACTCTTAAATCTTTTCCTTTAATAGCATTCACAATTAGCTTTTTACACATGAAAAATGGTCATTTATACCCTTTTTAAAGACCTCAATATGATCAGTTGCTTTTATGAAACTTTAATACAAAAAAAAAAAATACAAGACAAAATTAACTTGGAGGATAAAAACATGTATGTGTGTTCTTTTCTTATTGCTATCTGGCATGAAGAGCATCATGGTAGAGCTAATTTGTTTTGTCCTACTAAATTTCAGGAAGTGATACTACAACATCATCACACAATCAGAAGTCAACTTTGAAGCCCAAGCCCTGTCTGATTTATCAGCTGCTGGAATGGAAAGTTTTTCAATGCATGACCATGATATCCGTCCGCTCGTTCAGGCTCCCATGAAATCACCATTAAACTTGGTATGTGTTAATTAAAGAATGCCATTGGTTATGTTATTTGGTTTATCATTCACATTTATGATATGCTTATCCTGGGGCACTTAGTTGTTTGGAGTTGTGAGATGCCACTAAAAAATAAATTAGATTTGAAATGAAGTGAAAAAACAATGCAGGTGATTATGTTAATTTTTTGCCCGCAAGTATCTCAAACTATAAATAAGATTTTTTAATTCTGATTTAAGATGTGCCTATCGCGTTCATTTAATTTAGGAGCTCAGTTTTGTTTCGGTGTATAAGAGGTTTTTGTTTGTTTGTTTTTATTTTTATGAAAGATCATATTGTATAAAATGTGAATCTACATTTTTATAAGTCATTTGTTTTTTTTTTTTATGAAGGTTGCTTAAAAAAAAAGTAAGTGTAGTGGCTTTTCGTCAAGTTCACTTAATATTTTTACATTGCTTGTTCTTACATTTTTTAAACATGATATTCAAGTTTCTGCATTTTTTTTTCAGGCCCATACATATAGCAGAAAAGCAGACATGTTTACCAAAAGTAGGAAATACAATGAGGCCATAGCCTGTCATCAGACAGCAGCAGGTACTTTTTTTCTCTTTATAACTTGATAGTGAGATACCCAATCAGTCTCCTAAATTTTGCACTTTCAAGCCTTTTAAAGGGCAAAATTGACTAATGACTTAAACAGAACTGTTACCATCTATTGGTTTTCCTAGTTATCTACATTAAATAAGGCTACATAACTGATTTATTGAATCGAAATCGAAAAAAGGATAACTGAAACTTCGCCTATAAAAAAATTTTTTTGTTTTCAATCTGTTACTGCATTAGTGTCAACTGTTTTTTAGTTATACCACTACCAGTCTCTATTGGTTTCTAGATCAGGCAAAATGGTAAAAATGAGTCAAGAGAATTTTCTGGTTAATTTTTCCTTTTTTCCAAGGAGTTAATTGTGATTTGTTAAAAACATGTTCATTTCTCTCATAAAAGCCTCAAGGATCCATAACACTTTAGATATGGACAAGAAAGTTCCAGCAATGATATCAGCTAATTTATTGGTACTTTCAGTGACCAGACATATCAACTTCAGTTTCATCTTCACCAGTTTTAGTGACACATTTACTGACAAAGATGAAAGCAAGCAGTAATCACAAACATGCTGATTCTTTTCCAAGCATTACTAAAGTTTCATGTCAAAGAGGCCATGGACAACGGAAAAGAAAGTGATTCTATAAATTAATTTTTCAGCAAAAGCACAGTAGTGACAATCTAAACAAAACGCCATGTAAGCACAGTGTCAGTCTATGCGTAGGTTTTGATGGCCTGGCCCATTTTTTACCAAGTAACTGGTACCTTATTCACACTCTGAGTTCACCTAAATGCGTACCTTTTTTTTTATGCTGACACATTATTTTGAGCAAAAAATCAGTGCCACCCTTTATTTGGAGCACCATTCTAATTGCTTTATACACTTATAAAGTACACAACCAAAGAGCCATCAGCAGCAGCTTAAAACAAAGGTGCGAACAAATAGATGACTGTCAAACAAGTATATGTAGGATGGGCAAGACATGGTCATAATCCAGGCCTACCCTAGGTTAACATAGGGTGGAAGACACACAGAATGAGTTAGCCTGCACTTATTTAACCCAATATGTCACAGACACCAGAAATATAATGTAGATAATACCTCTGATGTAGGACGTTGAGTTCTTTAGATCTATATAGACCTAGCTGAGAAATAACGGAACTCTGGAGATTGTGTGAAGAACTAAAAAAAACTGAGTTTATTTAACTCAACAGCAGGAAATCAAATCAAACAATATTCACATAAGCCGTCGATAAGAAAACTAGATCTAGCTCTAAAAATCTGCGTAATCGCTAAACGATGATCTTACTACAATCTCTATAATCTCTGTGATCTCTACGAACTTTCTGCCTACTCTGTGATACTGGTATATCTCTGTGTCCTGGAACTTTACAAAGTCCGGCTACAGGCATTGGAAAGGGGAAGCATTGAAGGATTGGTGTGGGTGAAATAGATATATACTGTCTGGGAAGTCTAATGCCACCCACTACATCAGGGACTAGCACCTGGGACAGTGAGAGAACACCCTGTAAACTAACTAAACATCAAAGTCTCACACAGCCTGACATCCTGTATTCTGGCTCTCCCTCTCCTGTCTCTTTTGTTCTCTTTCAAATTTCAATAAATGAGTGTCCATTGATGATGATTTGGTTGCTTGTTTCTTATCTCATTTCCAAAGTGAAAGAATAGTTAATGACCATATAAACAGTCCCCAGCCCATTAAGACACAGAAAGAAGATCTTTATTTTCATACCTGCTCTATACTCCTTCAATCCCCACCTCCTTTTTTCCCCTGTGTCGGAAAAAATATATATTAGTGACACAAAGACTCTCAGGTCAATGGCCTTCAGGTCAAGGTTATTGCCTTCTCACTTTGACTTACTTTTAGTTTAAGTATTACTCATCCAGTTTTTAAACAGTAATATTGCTGCCTTGGGTGAGAAAAATCCCAAGACATATTATGTAGATATTTTAGCGGGTACCCTAAAGGAAAAACCATTACTTAATGCTAACCTTATCATCTCCATTTATTTTATATCATCTAAAGGCACACTCAAGGGCCTTCCCAGGCACTGTGTCTAATTGCTCTGAAAATGATTTTGGTTCAACCAGTGTAAAGAGCATTTGACATAGGTGTAGGTACAGTTTCAAAGAAAATATGTGCATCAAACTGAATTTGTATTTTTAGATATATTATATATATATTATTATTATTGTCTAGACTTTGATGTTTTATTTGTCCTATGTAGAATACCTTCTTCAAGCCATGAACATCACCAAGTCTCCCACATTGCTAGACTCCATGGCCCTTCAGCACAAAGCATACCTGTCACAGATTGATAAGCTACATGCCAAGAGCCAGTTGTTGGAGTTAATGGATCGCACAGCGAAAACCACATCTACTGTGAGCAGGGCAACCCAGACAGACGATATCCACAACGTTGAAACAAAGCAGCTGGTTGCTGTCGATGAAGGTACTGTTTGCCAGATTCTAAGAGAAAATGATGATGTGATACATCAGTTTTCTCAAATCAATGGGCAGAAGTTGGAGGACGGTCAGGGTGCTGCAGAAAAATGTCCGTTTACGATAATGGGTCAAACTAATTTAAATATGTTAGACGTGCAAACCATGTGTAAAAGTACAAACACAAAGAAAGTGTCGCGTGAAGATGGACACACCTTAACAGAAATGACCTGTTCCTTTGATGAGGTTGTGAAAATGAATGAAAAGCTCAGTTCGACAGTGCGGAGTCTGATACGTGAACTTAACTCCAACAAAATGGAGAAAAAACAGTTGGAACAGAAACTTGGAGGCAGCTCAGACCAGATGAGGCAGGGCTTTGAAGAGGCTTTGAAGTTTTCAAGTTTGGATCTTCCACCATTGGAAGTCTCTTACCCAGAGTTAATCAATTTCAATGTTCAGTCTTGAGTCTGTAACAAATTGTCCTGAAATCAGCCTCAATACGCTATAACCCATAAAGGTATTGTTCATTTTCTAATTATTCCTTTTTATCTGGTGGTAATAAAATGATTGGTGTGAAGTCAATTTTGGTCTTAAGTGTCTAAGCATTTGAACGTTTTTCTCCTTCAAAAAATTTATATGTAAGGAAATATTAACTTAAACTGTCTGTTTCTCAAAACTACTATTTTTATCTGTATTTTGGTTGAATGGTCTCAAGATATACTATACAATAAAATTCTGTAACTAGGTAAGCTGCATTTTGAATGCCTTTTTTATGTGCTTTGTTTTTTTAAATAAAATTGTAATTTATAATAACACCATCTTTGAAAACAGTGAAAGTTGAATGAAATTGTCAGCTGAGAAGCCATTAAGGTCCTAAAGGAAAGAAATACTTGTAGAATTGATTCCATAATACAAGTGCTTAGGTTTCTCCACTTTTTAGTTTTTATTCTCTGCCTTGCAATTTTAGTCCTTTTTTTCCTACCTCCCCTTGCAAATTAATGTTAGCTTTTACTGAGTGTTGTGGAGGAAAAAAGAACATTTGGCAAAGTTGGCTTCATTCAAACTACCTCAAATACCAAACTTAAATGATCAAGAAGAGCTCTATAGTTCTTAAGTTTTCCAAAAAAAGAGATACTTGTGAAGGAAGAAATTGTGAAACTTGTACCTCTACATACTACAAATTACATACAAAAGTGTAAATAAATTGCATTAAAAGTGCAAAAAAGCAGTTCCCAATAGTTATGTAGAGACATGATACAATGTAGGCATGAGCTCTTTTGATACAGGTGCATCCTACTGTGTGTGTTTTGAATCCCAATTCTGCCATCACTTTTAAGATTTAATAGAAAGCTGAATTCAAAATTATATTCTCTCAACAAAAGATAACACAATCTGAGCATATTTGTATATTAAATTTTTTTAATTAAATTTTTTATATTTTAAGAAGTGATCATATTATCACGAACAAGTCAGATTTGCAGATTTTACTGGGGTTTTTTTTGTGTGTGTGTGTGTGTGTATTTTTTTTCTTTCCATTAATTTCCTATGCATGGGAAAGGGATAAATTGTAAAAAGAGGTCATCTAGTCATGAAAATTTTATTATCATTTTTCTTTATATTGTGACTTCAACTAGATGAACATATGTATTACAATAGTTTCAAAATTTAAAAGAAAAATTAAATACTACTGTATTTTCATGATCTCTTGAATTAAGTGCACTGTTATGAACAACTATAGTGAATTGCATTAAAAGAGGGCTTTTGCCTTATTCATTCACACATCTAAATCAAACGTAACTTTTTTATGCTGTATATTGACATCTGATTTATTTTGATGTTTTTATTATTATTTTCATTATTACTATTATAATTAATACTATGATTATTTTTCCTGTTAATCTAAAGAAAAACTCTTCGCTAACTTTGATTTTTTTTTTCTTTTAATTCAATGAAAAACAAAGATTGAAAGTTTTTAAAAAGTAAAGTTGACACTCTAGCCAAGATGTATACTTTTTTGTGAGCATGTTTTAGAATCAGAGGTTTTGAAGAAGTGCAAGTTTAGTATTTATTTGTGTGGGTGTGTGTCTGTTTTTTTTATTCCTCAATGTGTTGTTGGTTACCCTTGTTTTACAGGCCCACCTTTTTTTCAAAATACATTTCCCTTCTTACATTCAAAGACTGGGGATCTTAAATTGATTGATTTTTGTAATGACTAATAAATGGATATTTCCGTGAGCAATTGGTCTACATCTCTGACTTAGCCCTAGAATGTGGGCACATATTCAACATATTCATACATCATTTCTAATCTCTATAATCGTGCAGTAAAATCAACTTAATTTCAACAGCTTAGTTTATCAGTTCATTTCATGTGTTGTATGTAACTTGCAAAATAAAAGTTCATGAGGAAAACTAAATGATTTTCAAAATATGAAGTGATGTGGTTCATTGGTTGAAAAAAAAGAGTACTTCATTGCACCTTATTTAGTAATCCATATACATGAATATTGTTAAAATAAAATGTGCCTCTTGAAAATTCTCTCTCTCTGCTCAAAGATTTTGCTCTCTTTTAAACATCTAGTATACGTGTATAAGTTTAATGTGAAAATTTCTGAAACACTTTTCACTTTTAGGATTTTTTTTTATAATATTTTTCTTCTTGTGTTGATGAGGAAGATGTATTTTTTGTCAGAATTGTAAAAATACTAACCATTTTTAGGTTGCACTCTTTTATGTTTCAAAAAGTAGATTCAACAATAAGGTATTTATTTAACATCTCACTGCTTGAATCTTAAATCAGTGACAGATATATATCTATATGCTGATCTGGACACCAAATTTTTACTGCTTTATCCATTTATTCAGTATTAGGGAATATATAATCTTTGTTATTCAGTTTCTCATAAATCTAATTGAAGACAATTCACTTTCTTTCATAAGTCCTTTTTTTTGTATTGAAAAGTCTGGTGTTTGATCCCGCATCTCTAAGCCTGAACATTTTGTCTTCTGCTGAGTGCACTTGGCAGCAGTAATATGTTAAGTCTCAAGGCTTATGAACATTTGTAAAACAGTTTCAAGAAAACCAATGGCAAACTGTCAGGCTATGTCCTATATTGTGTTGAAATATCAGCACTTTTCTCTTCTCATGTTTGTTTCAATGTGGCTTTCTGATCATTTTGTTGAATTGAATACCTAGCTAAATTTGTCATGTAAGGCTATGTAAACACAATCACATCAACATGTATAATTATTACATTTTTAAGAGACAAAACATACAAACCGCCAAGGTCACAAAGAAAATACTTATAAAAATGAAAAAGAAATTTTAAGGGATTAAGAGATTGAGACATAAAAAAAAGATCTAAAACTGAAAACTTATTACATGTATTAGAAAAGAAGAGCTTATAAAGCAAGCTTGACTGCAATGTCACAAATACCGTTGTGTATGCCTTCATTTGATCAGCAAAGAAACTAATGCATCATATACAGTGAACCCAGATCCTCTTATTCTAACATTCTAAGCTATATTCTGTTGAACAAAACTTCTGCTCGTGCTCGTTTTGTGATTCATCGTTAAAAGTATATTATTATTAAAATGATCCTTGCATAAAATATGCCCAGTTACTTCAAATACAGCGTAACTGATTTTATGATACATAGGGGTAAGAGGATTTTATTGTATATAGAGTCTACATAGTGTTGCCTTTGGTTTTTTTTATCTTCACCAGTTAAAAGCCTACGTTTGGCAGCCTAGTATAAGTTCTACTAGTGGAAATGTATATGTCCATGATAAACTTTAGTTTGTAGTGGTCACTGCTTGAGATTACCATTTCCAGCAGTTGCATTTTCTTACAAATGATAAATGATCAATTGTTTATTAAAACACTTGAGAAACATTCTCCTCTGCCCTTAGTATTGATGAGAGATGCAGTCTGTTTAATTGCAGTAAAAGTGAAAAAAAATGTAATGGCTCATTCAGGTACAGAGCGAAATGCATACGTATAGACCCTGTAATAGAGGGGAAATAAATGGGTTAAGTTAAGCTGTGGAGGCTAATAATATGTATGTTATTTTTAATAGTTTGATTAAGCCATATATGGATAAAAGTAAGCTTTAAATTTTGTCTTTTTTCAAGTAAGCTGGTTGTCTCAGAGGCTGGATATTTTTTAAAGAGGATTCAGAGGTGTCAATACCAACATTTTTATTGAAATCACTTTGTGCTACAAAAATTTTAACTTAAAAAACAGTGATGATAATTTTTCACCAATTCGCAGAAATCCTCTTTTTTTCTTTTCACCAGAGGTTTTCGTCTTTTTTTTTCCTTCAGACAGTCATTTTTCCTCTTCTTCTTGTTGATAACAGCAGGCAGCCCAGCCTTCCAGCAAGAGGCAGAAGCTTTAAATCAGCTTCCCCACACTGCCTCCCTTCCTGTATGCCCTGCAGAACTTGTCCAAATATCATCTAAGAAACTTTTTACAAATACATGTAGTTTGATCTCAAAGTCAGACTTTCTTTTTCATCAAATAGGCATAGGGGTGTGAAAGTGATGGGGGCTCTTTTCATGCATGATTTTATTTGACGAAAAATTTTCCTCTTTTTTGACAATTTTTTGTTACTATCACTGTTAAATTCCTGATGGACCCAAACTTCCCATTTCACTAGAATTAAACCATAGTTAATTTTAAATCCTCATCCATTAATTATTTTAATCAAATGGTTCAAAGAAGAAAATCCAATTCCGAATAAGTCTTACCTTCCCTGTGTTCTTCCTTTTTTTCTTTTTGTTATTGTTGTTTTGTTTTGTTTTTTTGTTTTTATGTAGGTTTTTTTTTTTTTGGTTGTTATATGTGTGTGGTGTTTTAAGAGGTAAATGTAGAATATAATATGTAGTTTATTGGTGAGGAAGGTCACGGCGGTCACCGAGTGTTCGAGAGAAGTTACCGGAAACCATCATGAAGTGAGCCCAGCATGGTTTTTTGGTAATCTTTACTGACTGCTGGGCGCTAGTGCAAGTTTTGGACGTATACTACATGTATAGGGCCAAACGTGGGAGAAGCGGTACCGCTAGCGAATTCCTTACGAAGGGTGGAGGGGGTAAGGAACTCGGTCAAGTGATTACCTTTCCATTATCGACAAATTGATACCAGCCAAAGGATGGCTCATTGGCTGCAACCATAGCCGCGGAAACCATCGACTTAATATGATGTGAGGAGCGGTCTAACATCGTCGGACTGGGGGACTTGGGGACGCCGCTCAGTGTCCTAAGATATCTCAAATTTTATGAAGCCTTCAAGGCAAATGTTCTGTAATGTCTGGACAGAAGCCACGCACTGCAAATAATTTGTGTAAAGGCGACGCACACGGTGTTTCTGTCGGATCAGGTGCATCACGATTGGTTTTCCTTTTCTGTGTGTTGTCTCAGAGGGGAAGGAGACGAATCGGTTTCGCATGTGTTGTAGGAATACCGTGAAATGGCCACTGTACGCCCCCAGCGATGGGCTGCGAAGCCTCGGGACTATATTCTGTGGAGGTAGGACAGAGGTGCCATGAGTACCGCAGCAAATATGTTGCGCACATTCCTCCGGAGAGCCATGCTAAAATTGCTATAGATGCGACACCTGTCTCCGGCTTGTAATTTCAGATAAAAGGGCGGCTTCCACCAGCTCGGACACACAGAGCAACGCTAACCATGTCGCGCGGCTATTTAAGATTTAGGCAATTGTATGGCGCTCAAGGGGTTGCTTTCTAAAGATTCTCAACTGCATTGCTCTCTAGTTAGTATCTTATAACCACAGTCAAGTTATCATTTCAACAGTATGTTTTCGATTATTTCTCTCTTTGACACCCGTAATAAAAGTTAAAATCACATATCTTGGCTAGATCTTCATACAGCTCTAGGCTATCCAGTTTTTACCACAGCAAGCCTAACAAAGAGACGTTCCAAGTCCAACATGTTTAGTTGTTGAAATTGGTCAAAATGCGACATCCTGTTCATTCAGACTGTCTGAAGAGATATGGCTTTCTGCCTTACAAAAGTGCATTTGTGCTTTGATGGACACGCATGCGAAAAACTACCAGACCGAATATCACATAGTTCCGGTGAACTCGGTTGCGACCTAAAGCAACAAGGCGACTTCACTATCAGTCCCAATATGAACCTCTAGCCCAGGCCTACCGCGAGGTCATGTGACGTGGCCGTCGCAATATTGCGGGCAAGGATGGCTAGCAACTGCAATATTTTTTGTAAACAAACAACCGTTTAACTGTGGATACTTAGTCCCAACGTAAAATTTTACATTCGCATCTACTTCCATTCCTGCTAAAACATACATCCTGTCCGTTCTAAGTCTTATATCTTCTACGCACGCTCTTTTTTTGTTTGTTTATTTTTAGTTTTATATTGAGTGAACAGGAGGCAAGCTCGTTTACTTACTGTATCATTTCAAGTGGGTTTAATCAATTTTAAGTTGCATATGATAGTTTTCTTGAATTCTTCCTCAATTCGCCTACTCTCTCTCACTCGTTCTCTCTTTCTGTCTGTTTTGTATGCTCTCTGCCTCTCTCTCTACTTTTCCTCTCTGTGCTAAGATCTTTCTCCCTGTCTATCTGTAACATTTGCCTCTTTACTTCTCCCTTACCCTCTCTCTCTCTCTCTCTCTCTCTCTTTCTCTCTCTCTCTCTCTTTTCCTCTTTTCTTTCTCCTCCCTGCGTGTCTCTCTACTCTTGTTCTCTGAAGGAATTATTGAAAAAGAAGGCTAGAGAGATAGAGAAATAAGTGGAAAAGGGGAAGAACCTGTAATTTTTTTTTTTAAAGAAAGGGGGCACGTGGGGATAAAAACAGGACGAGAAAAGGAACAAGGAAGAGACGAAACGGATAGTGGAACGAAATTGAAAAAATCATTGCAAGGAAGAGGACAGTGGGAGTAAAGACAGGGCGAGAAATAAAGGGCCTTATTCAAAGAAAGATGAGAGAAAGAGACAGACAGGCAGATATAAAACAAAATGTGTTTTGGATTTCACATTTCTTGTTCCCCGCTAATGAGCTCGCCGCTCAGTCCAAACTTTGTTTAGGCTAATTTACTTCATCGGTACGATTCATTGCACATGACTATTGCTAAATCTAACATTATCCCTTGCCGAGGCCGAGGCTGTATACGCGCGTACACAGCCTCGGCACGTCGAGGACGAATACACCTCCTATAAACACAATGACTTAGCGACAGGGCTTAGAGATGGAAAATCGAAAATGAAAGTAAGGTTTGGCTGTCATTAGTTTAGGGTGCTCTAGAGGTAGAGCAAGTGCAATTCTAGTAGATCTAGAGCCTGGAACTTATCACAATATCAGCAACATAAATTATGTACATAGGATTTAGATACGGTAAATTGACATTAAATTCAACTCTGCCAACCTAGCTTTTGTGCATTTGGAGAAGATATGGCGCAGTGACTTGTTATGACTAAATAGTACTACTAGCATGTCACTGATATATGGCGCTATAATCTACCTCTAGATCTAGATAAGATCTAGAAGAGATCCTCAAATCTTACTACATCTAGAGAGATCTAGATTCAAGACTAGTTGGCTGAATTTAGATAGCTCCAAACGTAAAATGTCTGACGTATGCGAAAATGAAACCTGAAGAAAATACCGGCGCTGAAAGCTAGTACCTGTAAATTAACTGATAAAAGGCGTTATCGCCCGCCATCGCCCTTTATGGGCGTTGGCGGGAGCGCCCGCTATCGCCCGTTGATACTTGACTATAGCATACACTTTTATAGTACGGAATAAGCCCCTTTATTTTCTTTACAGTGGCTGGGCCATAATAATTTCTGTTGCTGGAAGAGTTCTACTTTCGTTTTCCGTTTACTGTTCTAAAATTGAATGAATGGTTACCGAGTAACGATTTTTTCAAAATGACCTTCAACTTGCTCTCGCAACAGACAGACAGATCGACGAATAAAGAAGGTGAAGATGAGGGTAGCCCTGTAGATGATGTTGGAGATGAAATTGATGATGAAAGGGATGTTGATTTTGATGTAGAGGAGGGAGAAGGTGATGGGCTAAGTCTAGACTCTTCCGACAATGATGCA
>BLXT01008186.1:38017-49527 GCA_019648995.1 Plakobranchus ocellatus
TTTTTCTTTACGTACATTGAAAAGATTAAAAAAAAGTTTTCTTCTTTTGTTTACATCATGATTTAAGGTGAAAACATGCTCAAGAAACTTGAAATCCAGAAAGGGAAAAAGGAATTTTATTGTCAAATGTCTGGTACTCTATTTCTTAATTTATAATAGATCTGATTCATAAAGGAGGCCTAAATGAGTATCTCCTGACAGAAGGTAAATATTCAAAATATTTATATGTTTATGCATAATATTTACAACAATTGTTTGTTTTTTTGTTAGCATGATTGTCTCATTTTGATTTGTTAGTATCTGCTTTGAAGATTATGTCAAACTTGAACAAAGGGAAAAAAATTTTATAATATCATTATTAATTCGCATTTTATTTTCCTATAGTAAGTTTGAATATAATTTGTTTTTTCTTTGCTCTTTGTGGACGTGACTTTCATTCTTTGTAAGACTAACTTTGATTACCCACAGTTCAAAAATCCAAGATGCTATGCAGCAAAAGGGAACAGAAGCTGTGCTGGCTGCAAGCTTTACTGTTGAAATAGGAGAACAGGACGAAGCCAGTAAGTGCTAGATTGAATTGTTTCACTTGATATATAGTTTATATATTAAATCTACTGGTACAAATGCTGATGAGAAGACTGTTCTTTCAATTGAAACTATAACTACCTGATTCTCTCTCTAGTTTTTCTTCATTATTTATTGCAATGTAAAATCAAATTCTGTGGTCATCTGCATATTATTGTTTACCTGAGAGCAGTTCAGAAAAATAGAGATCTGAGGGTAGATTTTTATATGCTGTCACATTTTTGGAAAAAAAGATATCTTTTTAGCCTAGAAAACAAAATATAATTGCAGCTCCACAAAATAAGTTGAGTAGCAGTCTTGCATGATTGACTTCAAATGAAATTCATTAACCTTTATTTGTGGAGAACTTTCTATGGATGTGCGATAGACTTTCCATGCATCAAGCATTGGCAATGTTCACTTCTTTACTTTAATAGTTTTAGTTGATCTCAGGGATGCAAACCTGTATTTCAACTCATTTTATGAGACAGCGGCTCAGTTGGTTTGGGAGATAAGCTTTAGCTACTCCGATGAATATTTTGTTTTAGTCACTTCCTTTTCGTACTATCGTTGAAATTGCTTTTCTTGAAACATGCCTGAAATTTTTATTTTAATCTCTTTCTTCTTTCTGTTTGAGCTCTTTAAATAACTTATGTTTATGGTGTTCACCAGTTCATATTTGGGAGTACCCTGGAGGTTATCCAACCTTGAACCATGCCAACACAATCTACAGGACAGATCAGGTACATAGTTTTTGTTGTTTGTTTTTCTATCTTAATGTGGCTTACGGTTTAGTGTCTGAGTGTCTGGCATTGAACCAGAGTAGCCATACTTTTTTTTCTCTCCCCCCCCCCCCTTTTTAAGAAATGTGCAAGCTTAAAAAGCAGGAAATCTACAATTTGAGAAATTTTCACTATATTCAGTGTTAAAGAACAAACAATTTTCCAAAAATTGTTTCTGTGCAATATATTGTCCATAAAATGAATTGAAGCCATTGAGTTTCTACATTATTTCTATATCCTGTTTTCCTTTTTTTAATTATTCATGGGGGGTTTTATACCCTTCATTCAAGCATTCATTAAATAGTGTATTTTATTGTCATATTTCAGTAACTTTGCTAGAGGATCTTCAAAGCAAACATTATTGTAATATATAATCTATCCCTGCCAACTTTTGTATGCATCTCATTCATAAGTGAAATTTTTTTCCATTGATTTTGCTTTCTTTTTTTTTTGCTTTTTTTTTAATGATTTGTTAAAATGTTTTGTCTAATCAGGACTTCCTGGATCTGCGCAAACACAGAAACACCTTGCTTAGGTCCCGCAGAAATCAGATTTTGTTGGCATTCAGTTTCTGGCCTCACATTGCTCCACGAGATGGCTCAAACATTTATGAGCTGCGTAGTTACACCCTCAAGGTAAAAACAATCTAAATTACTAATCGTAAGACTTTTTAGTCTTAAGTAAGTTAGCTTTTTTTCAGGAAATAAAAAGTAAAAATTGTATGTTTTGGAGAAAAACAACCAAAGATGCTAGAAAAATAGCAAATAACTTTTTTTTTTATGGAAAGAAGTACTCTGATGGTTTTTCTTAGCAACAATCATTGCTTTAACAATGAAAATTTTCAAACCAATGGTATAACAATCCACTACACAGCAACATGATGGAGAGTACAGTAGAAAAGGATTAGAGGCAGAAATTTGATGAATGACATGAAAGACTTGACTGAATTTCAACAACATTTTTGAAATCTCACACAAAAATCAAGAAGTAGGAAATGTTGCAAGTCATTTTCAATGGATGCTCAATAGCTGACCTTACTATCAATCATCCAGGTGCTCTTATACAAAGAAAAAGAAGTGATTTGAAAATATATGTGTATGTATATATAAAGAAAAGGCCTGGGAGGTGGGGGAGAGAAAGGGTACGAATAGTCTTCAGAAAATATATACAAGTTTCTTGGTTATTCAGTGCCACCTTTTGCAGCACAAAATTTTGTCACTTTACTACTTTCCTTGTGTAAGTAAATCTACTAAAAATAATGATCAATTTTATCTTTTTCAAGTACAAGACAATATTCTCTTTCAAAATATGTTTGTTTATTGTCAGAATTGTGTGACCTACGTATTGGAAATGCTTTTGAGACACATAATGCACATACGTAGTGAAAGAAAAATGTGAATTGCAAACCTTTCCACTGATTTCAACTATATAGTTTAAGTTTTCTTTTTTTGTTTTTTGAAAGCCAGTTCATTAAGATAGTAAACAAATTGCATTAGATTTTAAGATATGATAATTTTTTAATTGAAATTTTTAAATAAGATATGAGTTGCCTGATCTTTTGTTATGTTCACGACAGGCAAATATATCCTATTTTTTTACCTGTACTATTTTTTATTTTCTTTTATTCAATTCTGAGCAAAATCGATCTCTAACTATTAAGAGTTTTTTCCCCTGTCAATTGTTTCAGCCTGGTACAATGTACGAATGGGCTAATTGCTGGTAAGTTTTAGTCTCATTATGGCTATTTCATACACTCTGATTTTATAATAACAAGACATTTTTCATTTCTTAGAGTACGGGCTGATTCATAATTACATGGAGTCTATTTAAATCAACATTTATGGAACCATAGATTTAACTTGCATTTAAGCAGATTTTTCGTGTGAGGAGGCTTTCATTAAAAAAAGCTATCTGGCCCTTGTATTATTTTTGGCTCAACCGTTTTGGTTAAAGTAGATTCTACAGCATTATAAAATTTTATTTATGTCCATGTTTCGTGTTTCTCTTATTGAAATGAAATGACAAAAAATTCCTAGATATCATGTTTCAAATTAACAAATTTCAATCCATTCCACGAAGTTGAACAGAAGGGCCATTCCATGAAATGTCAACCAGTAGGTGAAAAATTTAAATTGATCACAGAGACTAAAAACTTGGTTTTTTTTATATGACCAAATGTTTATTCACACACTTGTTCATACAAGTTTTAGGGGAAGCTGGATATTGTTTGGTTTCAATCTTTGAAGAAATTGATGACAGAATGATTTACACTAGATTGCTTGATTTTCTTGGAGTAACACATTCTCAGACACTTTGTTCATGTTAGCTGTAACACTAGAGGTCTTATTTATGTAGAGCAACCATTTTTGTACACAAATATATATAAACTATGTATGAAACTCCTTATTTGATTTGTCAGTTACACAAAAAAATCTTGCAGAGTAGTCTTCAGATGTAAGACACATCACATGGAATGGCCCTAAACAGCATTAAGAAAGAAAAGTTTTTTATGCTACTGTGCATTTCTTTATAGTAAATGCCTGATATGAGATAAAATGTAATAATTTAAGTCCACAACAATTAAGTGTTTGAATTATGGAAATTACTAAAGTTCCACTGTGTACCCCCATTATTATATGCACATCTTTTTAAAGCTCATTTTTTCCCTTTAAACAACCGTGGCAGGCATATTTTGCATCATCAGGACTTTCAAAAACTTCATGGCATATCTACACTTTGCCTGACTCAAGCAGCTTTGCCAAACTAAACATGTTATTCTGTTAACCCTTTCTGCAGTAATTGTCCATTTGCAGCGAAGAAGAAGCAATTGTCTGTTCCATTTGCAATTATCGTCAAGCATTCTCGGCTAAGTTACAAAATGACCTTCTACATCTGTTGTGTCCCAGGGCAAAAGGCATCAAGCATCGGCAAACTAACAATGAGCCTGTGGCTGGCTTTTTTACTCAGATTGGCAATGTGTATATGGTAGAGCATATGTGGGGTAAGTTATCGATCAAGGTCCTCACCAAGTTTTGAAAAATGCCACAACTGCAGCAGGTTTTGCTGGGGCCACAAATGCATCGCTTGTTGCCCTTTTTGCTTTAGTTGTTTGTTTTTTTTTGTTGTTGTTGTTGTTTAACCAGTTTCATGCTTCAGCCTTCACAGTTTCCTGCCTTCTGTTTATTCTTGCAGCTTATTTTTGTTGCTGTTGTTGTTGCATTTTAGGTTATTTTGAGACCAGTCTAAATGAGTTGAATATTGGGTACAATGGAGTTGTTAACTGAAAAGTAATAGTTTGCCATTCTTTATTTTTAAAAAAACAACAAAAAACAGGTTTTAAACATGTATGGAGTTAGTAAATAGTAAATATAGCTCTTTACATTTTGGTACTTTTTCGGGTTTTTTTGTAAGGCAAATTGATCAAGGTATCCATTTACTTGCAAAAGCTAACTCATTTGGACTTTTATTTGTTATTGTTTTTTAATGGTTTTGTTCACATATTTGTTCTTGTTATGGCTGTATATCATAAGTTATAACACAACACGTTGACCAACTTCTTTTTATTATGGTCTGTATTTCACAAGTTAGATTTCTTCCTAGATTGAAATTTCAGGGCTGCAAACAAGTTACAGATATTCTCTTTGCTTGCTTCTTGTTTGCTTATGTTTGTTTTAACCCCCTTGTATCATGCAGAGTAACCAGCTTGCAGCTTCTGTTTTTGTTTTTAAGTTGTTTAGCAGCATGTTAGATTTCTGTCCTTTCCGAAGTTTTCATCACTGGTAAGCTGGAAGTTAAAATTTGTAAAGAGAGAAGGCAAAGCTTTTTTTGTTTTTTTCCATGAAGATTTTCTTTCAGCCCAAAAGTCTGAAAAACTAACTGCAAAGATCCATTTTGCTATTCCCCTCCTTCCCCTCCTGCTGCTGCCCCCACCTCCCCNNNNCTTTTTTTTTTCACTCCTGATCCATCCAAATCTTTTTCTATATCAATTGCTTACATAAGCTGAAAAAAAGTTGCAATCTGGGATTTTTGCCATTTGAGATCCTGGCAGTGCATTTTTTGTTCCTTCCACCATTTTTTTTTTCTCATTTATATTTTTTTATCTTGTTGAGATGTAATGTGTTGAAATCAATGCAAATGAATCAAATTTTTTATCATATAAAAGTGTTTTTTTTTTTCAGACTAATTTTCATTTTTTTCCCTTATATTTTTATAAGAATTGACACTAGGGTAACAATTTTCACAATTGGATACAATTAATGTAGGTAAACCTTCGGAGCCTTGAATTTTTTGGCCTATGTTCTGTTTGCATTGGTTTTTTCTATATTTGATGTTCTTAAAGCTTTAACTTCATAAGCTTAACTTTTAATTATGTGTTGATTCACTGAGATATTTGATTTTTCTTTTACAGTAGAAAGCTTATAGTTGATTTTATACGATTATTATTATTATATTCGCTAACATTTTTTTTCCATATTTTTAAAACTAATTCTAATCAGTGTTTTATAAAAAAAAGTATTTTATTTTCAGTAGATGTCCAATCTGTGGGGACAAAGCACTTTCTCACTGCTCAATATATGTTGTATAGGCCTACATTACATACGTACAGCACCAAGAATCACATCGGTCTGCACCTAATATTTTATCTGTTAAATGCCATTGTAGCCTGTTTAGTTTCTTTAACGTCTGCTGTTCCTCAGTTATCCTCATTGCAGGTGCACATGTTGCTTTACTGGCGGTGGGTTTTTTGTTGCGCTTGTCAAATGAAATGCACCACCTATTGTGTCAATGTCTGAGTCTATATCAGATAATGCATTTTATTTGGCCATGGCAATTTGGGTAAAGGTACAGGTGTAGTGGTCATAATTTATTATAAGATACTAATATTGGTGCACGGAACAGTCGTTCATTGGGTCGCCTGTATCTTGGTCTGGCCGATCAATAATTGCTGTGGGTTCAGTGCTTGTGACAGTTGGCTGCTTTGGTTCTGTGGTTTTCGCATAATGGGGCAAATCATGAAAATCATTGCAATGTTGGACTCCACTTTTCTGCAGTAATGCCCGATGCTTATTTAAGCATTTATATAATTTTTATTTCAGTCTTGCTAGTTAAAAAAAAAAAAAAAATTTATTCCTTTGATTGAAAAGTTACTTGCCTCTTAAATGGCTGAAAAGTAAAGGAAAAATTTTAAAACCTTAGGACTTTCTTTTCATGACAAAATCTCTCTTAAGTTATTTTTATTCTTTGCCTCAGATATGGTGAAAACATACGAACGCTTCATCCAATTGCATTTGCTTACAAAAGTTTTGCTTTGCATACTTTGTGCATTCATTCATTACTACAGAATTTTTGTTTGTTTTATTTTTTTTTTGATCTTGCAGCTAACCCAAATGATTCTGTCCTACCCCCCCCGAGCTTTATACAATTTACATTTTTTTTCCTGGCTGAAACTATGAGCTACTCCTGAATTTTAGGGTGCACAATAGAGCATGTCTCCATACGCATGCACACTCAACTATAGTTTTTGTCACAGGGCAGAGAAACTCCTGGCTGCATCTTGAAGTTCCACTTACAATAGGCTTTTACAAGTATTTATATTACTTTTCTTCACAAGGGCGCGGGGTATTCAACATAGGAAGGAAAATAACGAGCCCGTGGCGGGTTTTTTCACTCAGTTAGGTCAACAGTTCACAGTGCATCACATATGGGGTAGGTACTAAACTTGCCAGTAAGGCCAAACATTATTAAGGCAACACTATGAAAAAATTGTGAGATTTCACCTGCACCCATAATTTGTCTTAGGTTTGCCTTACCACTTTTGTGCTTAGTTGAAAAAAAAAATTTGAAACCATACAAATATATCTTTTTTTAATTACACCCATGTGCTTTTCAATGTTTTGTGGGATGACCATGCTAGGAATTCGATCCATAAATGAAAAAAGCCTCTATACAGTAAAATGTGAACTGTCTTTTTATTTTGATCCCAAAATTTTCTAATTGGAATTTTATCCAAAAAAAAAAAAAATACTTCAGGCTAAAGATATCAAATGGTCTTAGTGGAATATGTACAAAAATGTTGGGTTTGCGGTGTTAAATCTCCATGATTTTTAAGGAAAAGTTATTAGTTAAAGTGCAAATTACAAAACGCTGCCATTAAAAGTAGTGAGTAAATTCAGGCAGGTAATTTTATTTTGTGGAATTTGCTCGCTACTGGTTCAAAGTATGTCCAGGTCATTTTGGTGGTTCCAGCACGGCAAATTGAAGTGATTTTTCAGCTGAAAAGTATCAAATGGCCCAGATTGATGGAAGCTATCAATTCTTATCTTGCATTCACTCTTAAAGCAACACAAGTCTTATAGCTTTTCCTCACTAGTTGTCATTTCATTTTGCTAGCTGAGAGGATGCATTTGTTAGTTTGTTGTTTTTTTGTTTGTTTTTTTTTTTCTGTAGAGCCAGTCTACAATAAGATGATCTCAGGCTTTCAGGCCTTTGAGGCCAGGCCACCTGGGGCAGGGTTGCGTTTGTTATAAAAAAAAAAAGATTTGTTATACCCAGTAGAAAGTAATATGGCAAGCCCTTGCCCAGATACAATTTAATTTGGTCTTTCTAGCTCTTGATATGACCTTTCTTTATGAAACAAGTTTCATCAGACAGATTTACCTACTCTTACCATTTAAAGGTATAAGCTATCTTTAGCTATATACATTAACTTATCTTACCATCAGATGATATTATCCTATATCAACAATAATGAATATGACAGGTCCTTCCTATAAAAAAAACTATTATTACAGTAACCTACCAGTAATAAACCTCACTTTTACACACATAGGGCACCATTGGTATTTTATTTTTCCTCATAATTGAATGACAATAATTGCTAAAGAAGAAAAAGCAATTAAACTCAATAGCCTATATGAAATAATAAAGTTGTTCATTTAAGAAGGATTGAATCCCCATTTCTTTTTATGAACTAGCTTGTAACATTTCCTTTCTCACTTTTCTTTTATTTAGTCGTTATTGTTAACAATATTTGTGATTTTTTTTTTTTTTAAATATAGTTTCCTTTGTGTACTGACATAAGATTTACGTAAAATTCTTAATCTGTAGTTGAAAACAATTGGTTTCTTCTAAAAAACGTTTGTATACTTTTTAGTTGTGACATTTGATGTTTGTTAGTCAAAATTTCCTATTTAGTTTTTAGTTTGCTTGTGTAATTTGTTTTGGGTTTTAATTTCCTGACATAATGAGGCAAATAAAAGTTTGGAAAAACTGCACCTGATGCTTACGAAAATTTTTTTTTGCTTTAAAATGTTTTTAAAAATACTTGAAAACTTCTTTCCTGGTAAAGACTAAATGTAACATATGTATTTTTCACTATTACATATCTGACAAGAAAGAGCCTTAGGATTTGTACAAATATTTCTAATTTGTTCTAGTTTCAAGGCGTAAGTTTTAAAGTCATATTGTTTTATATAATTTAACGTTATGTGAAAATGTATGTTTCTGTGACTATGCTTTTGTTTGTAAATGATGCGATGTAGTTTTTTGCACCTTTTGTTTCATATTGTTGTATAAATGACGAATTTCACATTGTCTGATTGTTTCATAAATATTGGTTCCTGCCACATTCTTCTTCCTTGCCTGCAGAGTCTTTGTGTGCATGGCTGCCACTGGTGCATAATTTTGAATGTTGTCTAGTTTCACTGTTTGTTTTTATCTAAGTGCTAGTGCATTCTGTTTCTGAAACTTGAAAGATTCTCCATTTCTCACTGGCCTCCTCTAACTTCTTTATATTTCTGTCTGTGCTTTAGAATCTTTAGGGACTTACATTAATTTTGAGATTGGATTTTCTAGTTTTACTTTGCGTTCATGCAGTTTTGTTGACATTGAAAAAAATATTGAGCTTAAATAAACACTATATATTTCTTCACCTTTTTCTTTTTTTTAAAGGGCAAGGATTAAGATGTGGAAAGGTTAATCAAAGAACCACACCTGTTGGGAGTCCCTCTAATTATTTTTAAATGCCTAATTTAAATTGGTTGAGTTAGTGAAAAATGCTAGTTCTTTTTCCATCTTTTTTGTTTTCTTTGATTGTTATGATATTATTTTTTTTATTAGTATTAGTAGTAGCAGCTCATTATCTTAGTTCATGGTCAATTATTTCACCAAGACTCTAAGCAATATTTAATTTTTAAAAATTGTTCATCTGAAAAAGGCAAAAAAGCAATTTTTTTTGGTTGCATCATATAATGATTTTCATTTTAGTCATGGAGAAAGGCTGTTTGCTTAAGGTTCATGGAAATATATAGAGAGCTTATTTTTGGAACAGCTGTGAGCTGTTACTTTTCTCCCTATTTTACTTAAGGTCTTTAAAAGTAAGTTCTACTGCTAATGTGTGTTTTCATCTTTGTTCTTGCTGTGGAACAGCCTACAAAGATCTCCAGACGCGTAAAGAGACCCGTGAGGCTGCTTGGCACAGACCAGGCTGGGACGAATGTGTGTCCTACACAGGTAAGGCTTACATTGGGGAAAAGACTGGGTTCCCTTCAATACAATTGTATTTTTCGTTTTTTAACCTTTCACTTGCTATGTATTTGTTAATATTTTGAATGAAGCAGGCTCTTTCATTATTTTGAATTATCTAAATGGACTATAGTGGGGCCAGTCTTTCGTGTAATTAGTGTTTGGTAGACTTTAGAGGACTCGAGACAATTATAACAGAATTTTACCAGAAACAGCCTGGGTTCTGTATTTCATCAGAAAATCTGGGAATATGGCATTTTATGGTTTTAAAAAATTGCCTAAAAAAAAAGTGATTTGACCAAGCCCTACTTTTCAGCAATGGGGCATTCCTATCTTTGGTGATGTGTTTGCATTCATTTATTCCCACTGATTGACTTGATGTGACTGTTATTGGAATCTTTAAACCAACTTTATCAGAATGAAAAGAGCTAGTAAAATATGGTGGTAGGAACATCGAAATCAGTCCTGAGACAGATAGCACTGTATGAAAAACCAAACAGATTTGATTGTAAAGGGGTGGGTCGTTCAGTTCAAAAATGAGTCAACAATGATCATGTTTTCTTTTCTTCTTTTTTTTCTCTCTTTCTCCCAGTTCCTCTGATCCGATACATGCAGTCCCGCATTCTGATCCCTACGCCTTTCTCCCCACTGCAGTAGGGGAGATGCTGAGGGTTTTAGCCATGCCATATCCTTGAAATACTGAACGTCAAACTGATTATATTGGTGTTCAGCCCTTGTGTGTACTGTAGGTGGGGGCTGGTAGGAGAAAAATGAGTGGGGCAGATGTCGTATTGTGTTTGTAGGTGTGCTATATTTCAAAAAGGTGATGGAGGTTATTTGTTTACATCATTTTTTGTTTTGTTTTTGTGTATGTTTTTTATTTTTTATTTTATGGCCAGCAGGTGGTCTCTTGTGAATCAAGTCAAGCATTGGGAGTCAGGAAACCTGTATGGTGTTTTGTTATTTATTCCTTGAAACGTTTATAATGAATATTGCTGGAAGAATAAGCCTTTAGTTCATGAATCATAGTATGATCCTAATACCCTACTTGTTGCAATGGTTAGCATATCATGCAAGAAAAGCTCAATTTTTTTTGTTTTTTTTTTATCTTTGAAGTTTCATAACTGAAGCTTTATGAACATTTTTAATCTGCTATTAAACGAAAAGGTAATTCAATTGGGACATACCTTTGATTTAAAACTAATTACATTAAGAATCTGCTTCATTTGTAGCATTTGAAGAAAAGGAAGATGGAAGTTTTGGAAAAGCTTATGGAAGAAAATTTAAGAAGCACAGTTATGGCAGTAACGTAGATTTTATTACTGGGCCCCAATTATTTTCATCAGTACCGGTAGTGTCACAAGGAAAAAGCTGGCAGGTGCCTTGTGAAGATTCTTTTATTTCTGTAGTTAATTTACTGTATTTAAAAAGGACTGCTTTTCTTTGATTCCCTCCTTTTCCTACTGTTAGCCAGCAGGAATTTCATTGTACAAGTTATTAATTAATGGGTGATGAGGTTTAACAATATTTTTTTGTGATATCCAACTTTTGGTTTGGTATTGTTTATTTTTTTGTTTTGTACATGTTCAAAGATGGTGTTCCTTAAGTATAGCATTACGTATGGCATGTTTTGTACATGTT
>BLXT01008186.1:49586-70374 GCA_019648995.1 Plakobranchus ocellatus
CAAAGATAGTGTTCCTTAAGTATGGCATTACGTGTGGCATGTTTTGTACATGTTCAAAGATAGTGTTCCTTAAGTATGGCATTACGTGTGGCATCTTTCCTGTATTGGTTTTAATCATGATGCTTTACTAATACCTAACTTAGTGTGCTCAGAAACTCGGGTGTTGTGTGAATCGAGAGCTAAGGGATGAAAATTGGGCTATCTCCTACAAGACCTGCTTAGTTTACATAAATCATTTCATTAGTGGCATTTTATATTTTCTTTTGTTACATTCTTCAGTCCTATCACTGCCAAATACGTATGCTTTACTTTTGTGTAGCCTAACAATTTAGATTGAGGCTGTGATAAAGACTTATTCAAAATACATTAAAGCAATAAACAATTTGGCAACTTCTGTAACTTTTGAGAAATAGATATAAGAGAGCATTTTTTAAATTAATAACCTCAATAATTATTGAGGAATTCTCTTCCTGCAATAAACAACCAATACTTGATTTGTCTGGATTTTTGTCTGTCTGATGTATACTTGATTTTATAAGACAACTGTGAAAGGAACTGCGACACTAATTTTTCCAGCTGATTTGTTGATGTATGGTTAAGGTGTAAAAGAAATCAACGTTCATGTCATAAATATGGAATTATATTTATGCGTTACTATGTCGATAATTCTGTTGGTTCTTGTGATGACTTTGAAGAAGTAATAAAAAAAAAAAACCAACCTTGTTAATCCATATAAATTGTGTAAAATGCCTTGGTAGATTTTTCTTTTTGTTTTTGTCACATCTTCTTGGTGTTTAAAAAAACAAGTGAGGAAAACAATAAAACATTACATGAAATCAAAGAGGCAAGTAATTTGAACCATCTACTCCCAGTATTGACTGATGTCATTATTGTCACAAACTATCATTCAAGCACCTGTGAAGCCACTAAAAATCTCAAAACCCTGAAAGAAACTTGATATTGTACTTTGGAGATAGAAAATACAGTATTATATTTCATTACATCTTTTGTTCAATAAAGTCTATTCTGGACAGACGACCCTATTTGTCACTGAGTTGTGCAGTGGATGTAATATTGTAATGTGATTCAAAGTGCTAGGCGTAAATTGTTCATCTGAAATTGTTACAATTATACGGATACTTCACCTGAGACAAATGAAATACAAGTGTAACAACCCAAAGGTTATAACAGAGCTAATGACAGTGAGTTTTCTCCCTTTAAAAAAAAAAAAAAAATTACCACTAGTTCCAATATATGTATATATATATATATATGTAAAATAATATATATATATATATATATATTTTATTTTTGTAATCATCATCATTATCAGGTGCTTTGCCCCTTGGCGTTGGCGATCATGTCCTTCCAGCTCTCTCGATCCCAGGATTCCGACAATGCCTCCGTCACTCTCTTTGTCCCCATCCAAGAAGTCATGCCATCCAGCATTTTCTCTCTTTGTCTTCCTCTGCTCTTCTTCCCCTCCATTCTTCCAGTTGTAACAAGGTTCTCTAATCCTTCTCTTCTCATTATGTGTCCCACAAACTTTGCCTGGCGTCTTCGTATTCTGCTCATCAAGGACCTGGTTGACTCAGTCTCTTTCAGAACCTCTTCGTTCGTCTTTCTCGCCGTCCATGGTACTCTTAGCATACGTCTAAAGAACCACATGGGTATGGGGGGCCGAATATATATATCTATGCTGCATTGCATGTAAGTGTCAGAGCTAAAGTAGGTTTTTTCGGTTTTTTTAACAGAACCAAGATGCAGCATTTGTTGTGTTAGTTATTGTGCTTGTCTAGAGCTGTATAGAGACAGGGTCAAGGTTTTCTACTCTTAAATCACCCTATAATTTCCTGATAGACCCCATCAAGAGGCCTGCTGCTCTCTTTTGTTATAATGTGTAGACCCTAATAAAGACATTAAAAAGTGAGTATTATATTATAGTTCTAATTTAGTAGTCTGCCATCATCCGCCTTTACTAAATTCTTGCTAATACACGTCTTGCCATGAAAACAGATACTTGACCATGTAATTGGCAAAGGCTCATGGCTTAGATACACCTTCCAAGTCAACTCTCACTGATATTTCATCAGACTTGCTAATACACGTCTTGCCATAAAAACAATTACTTGATCATGTAAATGGCATAGACTCATGGCTTCGATACACCCTCCTAGTCAACCCTCACTGATATTTAATCAGACTTGTTAATACACGTCCTGCCATAAAAACAATTATTTGATCATGTAATTGGCATAGTCTCATGGCTTTGATACACCTTCCAAGTCAACCCTCACTGATATTTCATCAGACTTGCTAATACACGTCCTGCCATAAAAACAATTACTTGATCATGTAATTGGCATAGGCTCATGGCTTCGATACACCCTCCTAGTCAACCCTCACTAGCATTTCACCAGACTCTGTTGTACCTACTACCACTTGGCTGATAGTAAACACAGTGTTACAAAAAACAAGAGAAGTTAGGCATGGGAATATTTTACTTTGGTGGGATTGGTAACTATATTATATAAAATTCCTAGAGAGGGTTGAAATCTCTATGAGGGTTATGTCAGGTTTATCTCAAGTATATAGGCGCTTACTCTTAGAATAATCAGTATATTATTTTTTCACCCTAAGGATTAAAATTTTCATAAAAACTAAAATTTTTGGATATCCTATTGCTTAGAGTTCTCTTTGAAAAAAAGACAGATCAAAATGATCTTGCCTACATTGCTTTTGCACAGTATAAGCTGGTTATCAAAGACTTAACCCTGTTGGCGCTTCCCCCAGCTCCATCAATATGAACGCAAAAACCAAGAATGTTACGGCACAGTACAGGTAAACAGAACATGTTGCCATTACAAAAGAATTCATTCACATACAGCAGCCAAAAACACTTGATCAAGCATGCTTGATATGCTGTATAGGCATTATGCTTTATATAAAACATGATTTATACAACTTTACATAGTCAAGTTTGTTGGATGAAAAGATCGGTACTCATTCTTCAAGCCAGCAGATATGTATACATTATCACAACTTCCATATGTATCTGGCTTTTACCCAGTGAATTGGAAAACAAGACGATTGCTTTTCCTTATATGAAAATGGCAGCGAAAAAAAAAACAAGACATCTGAAAAATGCATAGACTTTCAGGGATCGCACAGAGACACGTTACGGAATTCTTTTAATTTCCATCTCAAAATTTGACAATTTTTCATGCACAAAAAAAAAATTTACAAAAAAATATATAATTGTTTGGTCTCTGATACAACAGTGAATACGTAGGCTTGTCTTTCTAGTATTTAGTTTATGCTGATAGTGATCCATCCATATGTTTTCAAATAATTGGGTCCTCGAAAGGAGGGGGGAGGAGTCTGGCATTTGATCAACGCCCCATTCTCAACATCAGGTGCACTACGGTAATGTTGGTGGCTCAGTGGCTAGCGAGTTCACCCTGAGATCTGCAAGGACCCTTCTGTCACGGGAACGAGCCCTGCTACCTGCTCCCTGACCTGACGGAGGGCCTGAAAGCCTGAGATCACCTTGTTGTGGACTGGCTATATACAAAAACCAATCGGGTGCACTACTGGGTAGGAAAGTTTTTAAGGTGTAAAAAGTTCCTATTTTTATAACTTAGACCATTTTACAGTTCAAACAGAAACATGGTGTGAAAATAGCTTTATCAACATTTTTTCTTTAAATCTCTTTCACATTTTGCTAAATTTAGTATAATTTAGAGAGGTTCCTCTAAATTTTGGACAGTTAACTTTTGCCTGTCAACATAACAAAGTCTGAAACCAGTTCTTATTCAAACACGGTTTCAATATCAAGATCTGAATTTAACGTGAAAGCTGAACTTTATTGTTCAGTTACTGGTTTCTAAATTTTTTTTTCTTTCTTTTGATAGTTCTTGAAATCTTCAAATCCGTCCCATTGATTTTTTTGGTACATCTTAATTGGTTTCAAGCCATTATTGTAGAAATATAATGAACAGTGCAGGCAGAAAACAGAGAAAAACAATGTCTTTCTTCTTAGTCTCAAGAGTTCCAAAGCATACTAAATACAATGGGAAACACAGACATTTTTGCAAGTTTTGTTCTTCCTAAAAGATTCCAGCCAGTACTTACTCAAGCAGCAGCAGTGAAACCCAAAGCATCAATGACAGGGCAGAGGGATTTTACTCTGCAGACCTAGCAAAATTTGTCAATATTTTTTTTTTTTTTTTGGGAGGGGGGGAGGGACCACCCCATGTTGCCTGAGTGTAATGCTTTAGGAGTAAAAAAAAAAATTACATATTTAGCAATGACCACTAAATCTATCCATATTTCACTATTAAAAGTATCAATAAATCTTGTTTCTGGCCAAGTCAATGATTTTAATGAGAACGTGACCTGACATTATCCTAGTACATAGGGACACATAAATTTCTTTTCCTTTCTCAAAACCGTAATTTCAGTAATATGAATCTCCAGAAGAAAGAAGTGTAATGTTGAAATCCCTCAGCTTGCAAATGAAACATTCCCACTATTTTGCCTTATTCTATGAAAAACAAAAAAGTAGGTGTTACCAAGTCACTGATCAAACATGAAGCCTTTCAAGCTCATTCTCATATAACTTTGTATATATGCACAATACTTAGCCCCAACAAACTCTCTGATGTTGACATAAATAAATGTACAGGGTTTCTCAAATTAACGCAGGGTGTGTTTGATGACATGAGCTGCTTCCACCACTGTCTGAGGTACGGGCCGGCGAACTCTGGGATCCATCACTGGTACATTCAGTCTGTATGCAAAACAAGACAAAGGGCTGAATGAATATTATGCTAAAACCACATCATAAAATAATAGCTTGATTCAACATGTTGATGGAAAAATACTGATAGTGATGATTTAAAAAATCTTCCATTGAATATCTTCATTTATTATCTACAATTGTGTTAAGTTTGGCCACTCACAACCAACTGGATTTACTCACTGGGATTCAAAACAATCTAGATATGGCTACAAACAGTGGCTAAATTTATCTGGCAAAAGAATTAATCTCCACAGGCAACATACATTGATTGGATTTGCTGAGAGTCTGGAGCTGATCAATGTACTTGAACAATTACGAGATCTACTCAGGGTCAAGAATTTGTCCTGGTTTTGGTACGGTGGAACCCTCATAATTCAAAGTGCCAGGGAATAGACCAAAACTTCAAATTATGAGAAGGGGCAAAAGTAGGGGTAAAAAACACTACTAACTATTAAACCTACATTCGGCACTTCACTTTCCTCCCCTCACCCTTGTTTGACCCCTGTATCACGTTGTTATTAATGGCACTCCTGGAGTGTGCCAACTTTGTTAAAACAGTGATCGGCACTGTTTTGGGAGTGGCGAGAGGAAAGCAATGTTTTTCTTGTGTTTTTTGGCGATATGGACTTCGAATTATGAGAATCGACTTTCTTTGACTTCAAATAATGAGCTCGAACTCAACAAAGCCAAACAAGAGAAAAAAAAACTTAGATCGTGAATACTTCTATTTATGAGAAATTCGAATAATCGTACTTTGGTTTTTGAGGTTTCCACTGTATTTTTTCCCCCAGGAAACATATTATAAAGGTTTGCATAAGTCTAGATTCAACTCCATAACCAAAACAAACAAGTCAAGAACCAATCAGGCATGAACAACTCACTTGACATTCGTCTTGTTGTTGACGACAAACAATGGGTTGACCTGGCTCAAGATCTCATCGTTGACGGAGATTCCATCCAGATACTGTTTGAGCAGAGTTCGCAGCTGGTGGTTCTCCTGAGACATTGTCTGCTTCTCCTTGTCAAGTGCCAGCTTGTCCAGCAGAACTTTGTTGTAACGCTTCCAGAAATTGTCCAGGCTTTGGTATTCATGCATGACCTGGCAAATGAAGAAAAAGATAATAATGCGGCCTTATTGCTTCATAAAATGGTTCTAGTAGCCATCGAATGTCTTTGAGTCTTATGTAATCTCGGTCAATATTTGACTTTAAAAAAAAGAAAAGCTACTCATTCTGTTAAACTCTTTCTTCCAGTGTTTTCCTATAAAGACATCAGCTTTGTTCGGATCCTATGGCATGGCTCAGTCTGCAGCTTTTGACATCTTAACAAAGATGGGTAAAAAAAAGCCACAGAAAATCTTTATAAAGTAAGACGATAAAAAGTAAACGCCTCATTTACAGGCTTTGCCAACCATAGGTTCCACTTAAAAAATATGCGAAGTACATAAAAATTTATATGATCAAAGAAAGAACAGAAAAAGAAAAAATTAACATTACATAAATATTATTTGATTTTTTTTGTTGCTGTTGATGGCAGAAAAAATGTAAGAGGAATGTTAAAAAAAAAAGACAGGGAATGTTTTCGAGTTTTTTTTTACAGAAAATAATGAAAAACAATCAAACAAAGAGGTGTACTATTTTGCATAAGAATCTGAAATACTGCACCTGTGCTTTTTACTGCCCCGAAACAATCTACTAATTATCCATACCACAGGTGCTTTATCATCTTGATCACCATCACAGTTGAAACAACATTATCAAATACGTGTAAAATAATTTATCTTATTATTATCACCATGGTGATATTCATGATCAGTATCATCCATTACTATCATTATTATTATCACCCAACAGTTTCACCTCTGCCAAAGGCTGAGACGGCGGCTCCAGCACCGCTGCCTCCACATCCTCTTGCTCCTCCTTTGTGAGAGATGAAGCATAAAATGGAAGAACTTTCTCCTCCTCTGTCTCCACTTTCCGGCACATCTCCGCCAGTCGCATAATCAGCTCTCCCTGTAGGCAAAACATACAGGAGATTTTTCAGATCAGAAAAAATGTGCACAAATCCTCAATTTTGATTTTTGTCTGTTATTTTCTCTTACTTTTTTTTTGAAAGATAACAACCATTAACATATACTTTAAGGATGGAAATTAAAATTGCCACAGCTATAAATTAAAGCTGTTACTTTCTCCATCGATCATTCTTGGCTCTTCATGAAATTTGTGCAGATGTCTTTCAAAATGAGGGGTTACTGTTTCAAGGTAACCCTAAGCAAGTTGTCCCATAGGAAAAAAAAAAAACACCACTTGTTCAGAGGTAAATAGCTCACACAATGTATAGAGAAACCAGAAAGATTTAAACATTTTGTGTTTTTAATCCCTGTATTTTGTTATCTCCATTTTCATTGAATTGCTCAAGACAGTAGCTAGACAATAATTTTTTGAGAATTATTCACGTTTACTGATGTGTATCAACCTTAAAAGCATTACCATGCGATAAAACTAAAGGCTCTTAATTTTTTTCCTACATATTTATATGTAGGGAATATTTATTTTTTCACATAACAAAGAGGAAAAATCAGGAATATTGGACGTATAACTGGCTTTTGAAATTTTTTGGGCTAGAAAATCTTACCTTTTCCTTCTGCCTTTTCAGCTCCTTGATGGCTGCGTTGCTCTCAAGCGTTAGTTTTGTCAGTTTGTCTCGCTCGCTGTCTCGTACCTGGTTCATCTGTGCCTTCAGTTCATGGAAATGCCTCTGCATCTTTTCTCTCTCCTTTAAAATATGGATTTAGAAAAAGAAAGAGGAGGAAGTAAAAGCCTGAACACATGCATCGCTAGTTTTGGGAAGTTTTTTTTTGTTTTTTTGTTCACAGTTTAAACACTTCTGGCAATTTTTACCATAATAGACTCACTAATTCTGTAGATATTTTTTCCCTGTAATGCAATATTTTATGAAATCTGTAGGAGAAACAGACAATTTTGTTAAGCATATTTAGTAATACATTCAGGTAATTGGATAGTCAACATAAGATTGATACAAATAATACAGTTTTCCACACAGATGATTCCTCTCCCTCAAAAATAATTGTCAAACTTACACTGTTTGGTAATCAAAATATGCAGTAACAAAACTGTTGTAGGACAAAAGATCAGTCTATGAGAAGGGCAGCTCAAAATAGTTGTGTAAGTTAGGCTCATATGCAGGGTGATGTAAAAAGTTTAAGAGAATCTTTGAAAATAACGGGCTCTTCACTTGATTTTGACTTTTTGTGCAGCAAACATTTTCAGCAAATTTGATTCATTTAGATATATGTAATAAAGAAAATTACTAATATGGAATTAGCTTTCCACAACAATTACTACTCTTTTCAAGATCTCTGATATTTTGAATCAAAGAAAATAAAGATTTGACAGCCAAGATAAAACAACACAATAATTAACAAACATTAAATTCTGAATTCAGTTAAATTCAGACAGCAATGAGTAACATTTTAAGCTATCAATATCGGTGGAAATCTGATACAATGTGAGTTGATTGTAGGGAAAAACCGTATAAGGCATATTTATTCATAACAAATACATAAGCATTGATTTACAAGTGAACAGAATCAAATTTAGTATAAAGGGAGTTCTTTTTTAGTTAGAATAGATAATAATATTGATTTCATAGTAAAGATCTCATTATCTAAAATTAAGTCATCGGAAAATGCAAAAAACCAAAACTATCATTGGTGATATTTGGAGTTGGGTAAAGAAATCAAGGGCACAATGAGTCAAGACCTCAGATTTTGTAAGGGAAAACAATTGTTCAACCTCAAAACACAGAAGATGGAAACCAAAAAAGTACAAAAAACTGAAGAAATTCAGTGTACTTAAACGATAACTGAAACTGGAAATCTTAGTTGTTTTACGACAACTGAATCATCTTGCCTCTTTTGTAAACTCTTCATCATCCAGTTCCTCCTAAATAGAAGAGTGAGTTCAAAAGCGTGATTTTTTTTTTCTCAAAGAAATTAAACAAGAATATATCTTTTTCTGTCCTCACCAGGTGTATTTTAATTAGTGTGATATTTAGCATTATTAGATATATGTCAATGTCTCTTAATATTTTAAACTTGAAGACAGCTGGCAGATTTTTTTATGCCTTAATTTGAAGCAATTTTTCAATAAAACTGTTTTTGTAACAAAATACATGGTTTCAACAGTAGTTTCAAGCTTTTTTTTTCTTTTTTGATTAATCATCATATTTTGTACAAAAAGGGATATTAACAATAAATGGAAAAGAGAGAAGAAGAAGAAGAGGTAAATGTGCACAGTAATACATCTAAGTCAAAACAATAACTTGAAATCGTCTTTCTTTCAACTCACCTCTTTCAGAGCTTTGTTTCTCTCCTCGCATTCTTTAGCATTCGCGGCCATCTTTGATTTTAGCTGAGCAATCTGATCCTGTGGTTAAAGGATGAAAAAAAAAAAAAATGAAAAACGCCAAAAAAAAAATGAAAAACGCCAAAAAAAAAAAAAGTGCACAACTTTGTGCTACCTCTGATCTTGCCACGTTTTGATTTACCTAAAGGCCTATCAATCTGAGAATCATGATGCATCTTCACAGGTGGATGTACCATGTCTACTTTAAGAGATTGCTAAGAGAGGTGTATGCATAACACATCATTTTTTCACTCTTAACAGTTTGATTTGTCTAGAAGCTACCAAACTGTCGTGATGTGCCACATTAAAAGCTCATAATTAGCCACATTAAAAGCTCATAATTAAGTATTTTCAATCCAAATATTCTCTTGTCTAGATTATGTCCATATTAACACTGATTTGACAGCTTCAGAGTTAGAATTAAATAAGTACAAAATTTGTTTTAAAAGTACAAGTAAGTAGGAACTGTTTATTTTCTTAGAAGATGTGAAGTGATAATAAAAATGTGGAATATTAACCGAAATTCTCTGTAACTTGCGCATCTGTAGCTCAATTTCTTTTGCACTTTTCTCATCCTTGATCTTCAGAGTCTCAAACGTTGTCTTTCTCTCTTCATTCGTATCATTGTAGTTCTGAAGAGCCTGGCGGAATTGCTGCCACAAGTCATCAACTTTTGTCTCCAGCTGTACACGAAGGGCATGCTTTTCCTCAAGATTCTGCAAATCAATGGAGAGAAGAGTAGCCAAATTACAGTATAAGTTAAGATGCCGCATGGTTAAAACATGCTCCCAAACTAGTTTGGTCATATTATGGTGTTATGTTGGTATGACAACAAAAGCAATTACAAAGTTTGTTTCACAGATCTCAATATATGCCAAATATCAGATCCTTGTAAGAAATATGTGCCAACAATTGATTTCATAGCCTAACAAGGTTTCTATTATTACAAAAGGATTTTAAAAAGCTATGATATTATGTAATCCTTTATGTTTCTCTTAAAAACCATATGCGCTGTGATTATATCTCTGGGGTACAAATTATTACATGCATATATATTATCTTGAAAAGAAAATTGTAAATAATTGCTCTCTTAATCATAGTTTTTTTCTTCAATGGCTAATCAAAATCAGTGCTAGACATAGTCATTTTTTAATGTTTACATAAGTTATACTTTTTTTCATATTTAAAAGCTCAAATGGCTTTCACAGTTTATTTTTTTGAGGATACCCATGAGTCAAAAATTGCTTTATTCTTAATTGTTTTTTTGTTTTTCTTTTAAAAACTTTCCAATATTGTAAATGATTTTAAAAAATAGCACTCTAAGTTATGTCATACTTTATTTTTTATCTCATCTCGCATGGACTGAAATTCAGATTTGGCCTCATTTTCCCGCTCCTGAAAATTCTGGTCCATGGCAAAAAGAATGTCGGCAATGTCATTCATTTCCAGGTTGTGTTGCTCAATGAGCATTGCTCGCTCCAGGTCAAACTCCTCACAGATAATCTCCAGTTCCACAGAGTATTCCCGAGTCAGAGCCTCCAGGCGCGACTTCTGCAGATCTGCGATGGAAAAAAAATAATATTGTATATTTCATTTTTATGGTCATTTTTCTTTTTAAATCAAAGAAAATGTGACTTGAGCTCTGCTGTCCAAAATAATATAAAAATTGAGAAAGTACATCAAGAAATGGCATTGTTCAGAAAGTGATTGTGAAAAATATTTTAAAAAAGGTTTTGAAAGATTAAAACATAGCAAAATTGACAACATAAATTAGTAAATAAAACAATCTTTTATCATTATCATTTCAATATTTTATGCTTAAAAGGGTTCAGTTTGTTTTGATTATATATTTCAGGGCATATGAGATTTGATAAGACAGCTAGATTACAATGTTTTAGGCTGTTTTACCATCCAAAGGTATATCTACAATGTGCACCACTCAAATCCTAAAGTCAAGCAACGATGTAAGATCATCATTACCACATGGTGAATCAAGCTAACATAAATAGCCAAAGACATTTTTTTTCCAGCGGATCTCTGGAGAGGATGCATTTAGCATAGAAAGATATGCATAGTAATTGTTTAAAGAAATTTGGAAGAAAAAAAATTAACACTTGATATGTGTGGAAGAAAAAAAGGTTTGTTTGAAAGACATTTTATGGAAGTAAAGAAATAAAAGGGCTCAAGGTCTTTTACTGAATATATATAAAAAAAAATAACAATACATGCTAAACTATGCTTAATCAAACATAGTTATTTTAAGAAAGTACTAGTTTTACATATAAATCATCTTTACTTTTTGCTCATCAAATAGTCTTGCCAATTATTAAAATAATAGACAAAACCTGAGGTGTTTAAAAATCATACAAATAGCAATCCAATACGAACCTCTCCTTATCATAGAATACACTTATCAACGATACAACAGAGACTTTCTAAACCTTTTATCATTAATTTCAAATAATATCTATTCATTACTAAACACAAGTATCAGTTGGTATCTACTTACCCAGAAGGTAGTCAACATTTTGCAAGTGACTCCTAAGCGCCATTGCATATTGCTCCTCTGCCTCAGCAATATCTTTAGATAGTGACTTGATAACAGCATCTTTCCTGTCTATCACTCTCTCAAATGTTTGACTTAATATCTCTATGTCTTTCTTCAGTTCTTTAGCCTTTGCTTCTCTCATTATGTTTCTCCATTGGTGATTCAGTTTGTTTAGATTGTAACGTGTCGCTTTCTCTTCTTTTGCAAGTTTGTCCTGAAAAACAGATGAATAAATTATATGCAAGACAACAAATAGTCATAAAAAAATTAGATTAAAGTTGAAAATCATTCATTCATTAATTTAGTGCCTTCCTCAAATCAGTTTTCTTACATGGAACCTTTTTCTGATTCTGGTACTCTTGCATACACCATGCTCCACTGACGCATCTTTGGGTGATGTCTCTTAATTGGTCAAAGTTGAAGATAGTTGATAATAATGTTATCATCAAATTTTTGTATTTGAAGAGAATTAGATTCCTGATGGGCATCTAAAAAATGCTTTATTTGCAATAAGTTTGACTCTGATTTGTAAGCACTGGTGGGAAGTTTTCCATAAGATCGTTGAAAATAATATTAACACTATAATTACCAAGTAAAAAGTTAATGATATGATCAGATTGTTCAACCTACATCTTCAGCAAATAAATGAACAAACAGATAGGTTCACACATGAATCAATGTCATACCATTTATGAATTTGATAGTCAAAATGACTTTACCTTCAAGAATTGTGCAAGAACATCCTCTTTCTTTTTTCTAAGTTCCTCATCTGCTAATCTTTTCTGCTCTTCATATGCTATTCTCTCTTCATCTGTCATGCCTTTGCCAGATCCCTTTTTTCTTTTAGGCGCCATCTTGTTTGGGCAGCTCTTTTTTTAATATATAGATCTGTTATTGATTGAAAAAAAAATCATGCATTTATTGAACTGAATCAGATTGGCATCTTTCAAGGGGCTATTCAAATATCTACTTCTGATTTTATGCAGATTGTATACAGTTATAAAAGCCATAAAATGAGCACAGAGTTCAGTCTAGTTTTCAAAGGTAACAATGAAAAATTTTATAATCTTTTTTTTCAATTCAGTTTTACACATTTACCCTCAAAATATTGGTTGCTCACTATTCTCACAATATTCATGAAAGCTTTGATCACATATTTTACATTTCATTGAGTGTAGACAAATTATGGTTTTGTTAAAGAGCAATAAAAAAAATCATCACATTTTTAAATACACGATTGTAATCTGAGCAAATAGACTTGCTGTTCTAGACTTGCAGATAAATGTTACAGTGCAATTTTTCAGGCCTACTGGACGAATGCTCGAGAAGGTTTTAAGCAGGTAATGTATACTCATATGAATGCAGATATTACAATGGTTCTTACTTATTTTTATTCCTATGTGAAAAGATTTTATGAATCACATGCATGTAGCATCTAAAACAACACAGAATTTGGTATTTTGAAAAAAAAAAAAAAAAAAAAAAAAACCTTCTAGTGTTAGAATAAGGATATAATTATTGATATTTTTAAAGCATGGGAGATCATTATCCTGGGATTTAAGAAGGGCATTTGCTTCATGTAGCTATCTATATTTAAATGAACCAGTGGCTTAATGAACAAAGGAAAAACATTTTATATGAATATTACCTAAATCTTCGAATTTTCAATTTTGCTGAGAGCTGTTTGGAAGGTTGTAAAGATTTGTGTGTAAGTTAAAATGTAGACATTAAAAGCAAGTTCTAACGCCTTTTTATGTCAAGCATCTAGATCATAGACATAGATTTTTTGGCATTATTGCAGGACTTTCAAATCAAGAAGCTTTATTCCTAAGGCTGTCACACAGAGAATCTAATGCAACAAGTTTCAACTAACGCAATTTGAGATTTTTAAAAGATATTGATAGCTATTTGCCACTTCTTGTCATTAGATTTTCGTCAGTTTATGTGCCTCTCCTTCATTTTTTTAGTTAATGATTGTATGACAGTATATTTTATCAATTAAGATCTAGATCAATCGACAACATGGGCCTATAATAACATTACAGCTATCTCTTGACAAGGATAAATAGTCATAAACCTAGGATATAAGCGAAGGTAGTTATAGTTTAACTAACTATTGATATATGATTCTCATTGACAGTTTTTGTACCCTTGGATAGGTAATGTGGATGCTTCAAAGAATAGTTAAAATATATTTTTAAAAATAGCCTAAATTAGACTTTACAATGCAAACAACATCAAAATACAAGATATCGATCTAGTAACGTACAGCAGTCGGCTATTTCCCGTTCTTTTCTTTTCACCTGAAGCTTGAAACGTTGTTATGGTTACACAGGAAAACGGAAATGGTCGTGTTTCTTATGTTTAGGCAATAAAAATGTAATTTAAGACACTATTTCCAGTTACTTCTAAATAATTGTTGTAGTAGAACGAATGGTTTTTGAAAAAAAAATATTCTTGCAGTCAACTATCATCAAAGAAACAAAATTATCTTTTTTTTTTTTTTTTTCGTGAACAGCGAACTATATTTCTCGATCTAGTTCTAAGGTGCCAGAGACGAACGACCATTTTAGTATAGTCACAAATTTCATACAATATCTCTTTTTTTAGTATGAATCCTCTGGGTCCAGTTTACTTCATTTCGAAGTTTTAAAAGCTCGATAAAATTACCCTTTAACGTTTTCTAAAAAAGGAATGATGCATTTATGAAGAAAAAAAATTATTATCAGTAAAAGGTCATCTGGCCATATTGCATTATTAACCGGCATAACAGATAGGGATCATTTCCGTGTTTACATGACGTCATTCATAATGTGTGCATTAGAGAATTCTAACCTGACCAGGGATAACTGATTTTTCGTTCATTTCTGTAGTTTGACTTCAATTTTTTTCTCTTGGGACGATGTGAATTGGTTGAAAAATGTAACTTAAAATAACTCAGTTATCATTATCAGCAAACATTTGACTGAATTTTATTGTTACAGGTTTTCCAAGACTTTTGTTCAGCACTGGACACTTGGAACCTTGGCCATAGTCAGAAACTGATTCTTGCTCTTGGCCTTCAAAGGGCTTTGGCCGAGTTGAATATTTTTTCTTTCTCATCTGTTTTCAAGACTTTTCACCATTGATTTCACTAGCCCCTACTGGATTCAAACTTTCAGTTCGGCTGTAAGCATGTCTGGAGCTTCAGCACAAACAGCCCTGACAGCCACATCTAGCACAGCACAGTCGGACTCCAAATATGTGCGATTGAACGTTGGTGGAACATTACATCTCACGACCATTGACACACTTTGTAAGCAGGATACAATGCTGAGGGCCATGTTCAGCGGGAGAATGGATGTTTTGCATGATGTAGAAGGTAAGACATAGGCCTAGAGTAAGTCGGCCTAAATTTATCGCGAAACCAGCAACTTTCACTTATAAAAGGCTTGTAATTTATAAAATATTTAAGTCTAATTTTATTTTGATCTAGACTCTATGACTGATTTACTTTAGCTCTTTTTTGTGAGTTTTTAATTGTAAAAATTGCATGGTTGAAGATCAGAAGGATTATTTTGTAAGCATTCCCGGATCTTTGAGTTTTTTGTTTTTTTTTTAATTTTTTTTTTTGTGTGTTTTTTTTAATTATTATTTTAAGTTTTCTCCATTCAATAGAAATTTCCATTTAATCCTATTCAAATTCTTTGGAGGTGGCTAGTGTTAGTCTGTTTAAAAGAAAGAGAGGCTTATCATAACATCATGTTGCATATATTTTTTTCCCTCATGGGCACAATCAGGATAGTTTAGCAGATGATGTCGATCTGAGAAGAAATGCTTGCCTTAGAATTCATTGCTACAATTATGCAGTAAGACTAAGAGTAGTCTCAAAATATTTAAATTAATCTGCCACCATATGTTAAGTCTCATTATTTTATCATTGAGTTTTTTGAGCATTTTGAATTTTGAAATTCTAGATCTAGAGACACTTTAAAGTATTTTCTAGGATCCAAGCGCTGAGAAATTATTGATGGCAGGGGTATCAAACCTCAGAGGTCTGATTCGCTTGCCATTGATATGTGCTTAGCTCAAATATTGTTTAGAATTTCAAGGTTTTAATATGTGACTCAATTTTTTTTAAACAATGATGTTGGTGTGCTTTTAGCTTTAGCATGCCAAATGTAAGTTAAAGTTAGAAAATGTTTTGTACCATTTAAAAATCTAAAAATAGAAATTGTTGGTAATTAATTATATGGTGCTGAATCATGAATGATGGTTGCGCAGAGTTAATCAGGTTGTAAGTCATTCCAAAAATTAATTCACAAGAACAAAGTTATATTTAATTCTGAGTCCTCAAATTATAGTTTGATAGCAGCAGACCTCCCAGTGAATGGCAAAAAAAGCTGGATACTAGATCTAGTACTAGATGCCCTCAATTTAGTTTTGATACCTTGAAATGAGTAATTAGCATTATAATCTTTTCATAAGAAAGTCACATTAGATTTGCTACTATGAAATAGGACCATTTATTGGCTATTTGTTGCATACAGGTTGGGTCCTAATTGACCGTTGTGGAAAACATTTTGGCTCAATACTGTCATTTTTGCGAGATGGAACCATCACCTTGCCTGACTCTAGGCGAGAGCAGGATGAACTGCTTCAGGAAGCCAAGTATTACTGTGTACAAGAACTAGGTAGGTTTTGTTCCTCATTCTTTAACATGAACTTTTTCTTTTTTTGCACTTGAGGATTCTGGAAATTCTTTTCAGATGCAGGCATGACGGCTAAAGGCAAAGAACTGACATGCCTACCATTCAGGAAATTCTGGATTCGTTCCGGAATTCTACCAGAAAATGACCTGCGTTTTGGAAATCCGCATTTTTATCACAAAATCTGGAATTTCGCCGATTTGTGATTGGTCATACTCTCACTCTCAGAAATAATCCTAGTCTAGATGTATAGCAGCCCATAAATAACCGAGAATATTAAAGAACTTGGAGAAAAAAAATAATGGCATTAACACTGAAACAAACTTTTCAAACTTATTAAATGCATGGCGCTCTTTGCTACACCTTTTTTCATAACATCCAGCGTGTATCTTGCAGACTGAGGAGGGGTTGGAGTGGTTTGGGGCAAACCTATCGATGCAGTACATCTATAGACGAACATCATTGTAAGGTCTACCATCAGTCCCATCTCTGACTGTTGCTGTGTTGACGTCGGTCATTCACACTGTGACGTCACTCACCTGGACTAGGTTTTTTTTTTTTTCAACAGACATATCTTTGGGAGGAAAGCAAATACGAAAATTGTGACGGCAAATTTTAAATCAGCGACCTCGATTTCAGTGAATTTTAGCGGCAGAATTTCAATTTTTATAGAAATAAAGATTTTTGGGATAATTTTTCCCGTTTAAATCTGTCAACTGTACTATTGTAGGTCAATGGTTTGGTCAGACTTAATTATCTAGACTTGAAGACTACTATATGCGCAGTCTTATATCTAGAGAAGTTATAAACCCAGCATTGAACTTAGGCTCGGTGCGAGCCTGTCTGATTGATGCCAGGCTCTTGCCATTGCCAGTCCTATGATAATACTATGAACTATCCATAGATTTAGATTTTAATGTAATACAATCAGGCCTGCGTATCTTGGATAAGTCTACATCTCTTCAAAATGACCAAAAAGAAATTGCTCCACACAGAAGCTCCAATCCGCAAAAGAATGCATCGAGGCAATCCGCATCTTAGGGATAGAAAAGGGAAATGTTTAATGGAATTTTCTATTTAAGAAAAGTTAATAAAATTGAATTCCAATGGTAACATTAAAATAAGTTACCCAAAGTTAAACAAGTCTTTGCAGTACGAGTAGAATGAAAATTTTAAGGACAAATTTTCTTTTCATAACGTCGTTAGTCTAGGGCCGATTTGCTCAACATTAATGTAAACAGATTGGAATATAAGCACGGAGGCTAAATGTTAAGCAGTTGGCTTAGTGTTTGTGCCGATTTAGAGAGGAACTGATATCCTCTACACTCTCCCTAGTCCTAAAGGTACACCTCTGTGATTAATTGGCACTTAGTTAAATTGAGTGGTTTTTTTTTTTTTTTGTTTTGTTTTTGTTTAATCAGCATCAGTTCCCGTTATATTCAGGTTTGTTCCGCATTTTTGCCCTTAATGTTCCTCAAAAAAGTTTTTAAGGGTAGGCATGTCCGAAAGAATGAATTATTTTTGTCTAATGGAATGTCAATCTTTAAATTGACTCATTATGTTGAATACATGAATCTGAGAACGAGAGCAGTATTGTAATTTCAAAACTTAAGTTTTTTTTTATTTATAATTTAGCTGATTTAGTTAATCGTTGCCTAATGCCTGTGTCAATGGCAAAAAAAAAAAATTGAATTTTCTTTTGATGTGGAAGGCATGTAAAATCCAGACAGGGAGAGGAAAAATTGACTGAGTGTTGAAAGGTTTGATTATATTACATTTCAAGGACTGGTATTTGGTTTTGACTTTCTGGCAAAAAGAAACTTACTTTATTGCCTTTCTTACCATTTTGGATTTAAATTTTCTTTCCCTTTGTAAGTCTAAATCTAGTGAAAGGGGCACCTGGGTCAGGAGGGTCTTGAGGTTCAATTCCACAAGTTAAGGATTTTACTTCCATTTAAACGTTTTTTGAATGTACTGTACTAGGAAAAATATTGTTTATTTACTTAATGTTAGACACATAGAAAATCTTTTTGCCAAGGGAAAATCTCAAAATTTTACAGAAAAAAAAGCAGGTTTTCACAAGTTGAATACATGATGTCACCAATGGTTCCCCTCACTGTATCTTTCAGTGCGTCAGTTGGAAGATGCTTTGAACACCCATGTCCCAGAGCCCATTTGTCAAGTTCCCCTCATCACATCCACACCAGAAGAACAGTTATTGGTTTCAAAGACCTCTAAGGCAAGTATTACTGTTTGGGTTGTTTTTTTTTTGTTACAAATTATGATGATTAAAAAAAAAAAATCATTTAGAATTTCAATCAAACAAAATTGAATGTTGTAGCAATGATAGACACAGTGAACATGTTTACTATTGCCAAAATTAAACAAAAAAAAAAAAAAAAAAGTTTAGTGTAAAATAAGATGAGATATTTTGCAGGAAAAATAACCATGGATGAAATGGTGGACTGAGTGCATTGTAAAGAGCGCCTTGCAAAGGTGTCAAGTGACATAAAATTGTTCCAGTGTCAGTCAGGTGTTCAGAATACTTTGTTCCAAAAGATAATGATTATTTTTAGTAGAACAATACAAAAACATATATTTCAATCTTTCTTTCTTCTGCAGATACAAAACATGCGATTGTCTTGAAATACTAGAAAATTCATTAGTTCATATACTATTAGGAATTGTGAAATTTATATTGTTTTGTTTACTTATTATTTTTTTTTAAAACAGAGAAGGCAAGGGAATCAGAATATCCTTTTTTTTTTTTTTTTGTCAGACTTGAGGGATAGTTCACATCTAGAATAGAATACCTCTACTGATATTTACTATTTTTGATACAGATAAAAAGATAGGTCTGAACTAAAGTTTTGCTGGCCATGATTTAACTTCTTTTAACTTTCACAATGCCTTCTTTTTAGCACTGAATTGGATTAGAAAATGTTTGTCTTTTTTTTTTTTAGCAAGGATATATTGTCAATGAATTTTTTAAAACTTTTACTGTTTTAGCCTGTGGTGAAACTGATCTGCAATCGTCACAACAACAAGTATTCCTACACAAGGTGAGGAGAGAGAATGTTTTGACTTTGAATTGGAGAAAAGCCAATCGTATTCCTATACTCTATATGCTGATGAACTTAGATCACTCGGTACTTTTACTGCAGTGTTTTGCTTCATAGTGTTTGACACTTCCCTACCTGTGTTGCTCACCTTTAGACAAGACAAAATTTCTTTTTTTCTTTTCTATGGTATTGTTCTGTTTAGAAATAAACATGGCAGTTCTTGGTATTTAATTTTTCACACTCTTTACACGTATTTGGTTGTATACATTTAAAAAAAAAAGTACCTTGTATTCCTCAATGAGCCCATCTTAAAACCTTTTTGATTCTGTCCGCCTTCATTGAATAAAAAAAACAAAAAACCGATTCAGTTGCATTTTTCAGTGTGTCAGATGGCTTCAATTATAGAATTTTTGTTTAAGCTATAATCTTAGCAAATTCTACTCTCAAGCAAATATGTTTTAATATCTACAGACAGATTTCCGAATGATAAATTGAATTGTCCAATAATTTTAAATCACAATATACCTTTCTTACCAGTGGAAGATAGGCACACTCTAATGAGTAGTTCTCTATGTATCTTTACTTCCAACAGTATGTCGGATGACAATCTTCTAAAGAACATGGAACTTTTTGACAAGTTATGCTTGCGCTTCAATGGTCGCATTCTCTTTATCAAGTCTGTGATTGGTCGCAATGAAATTTGCTGCTGGTCTTTCTATGGCCACGGCCAGAAGATTGGTGAGGTCTGCTGCACGTCCATTGTTTACGGCACAGACAAGAAACACACAAAGGTAAGTAGATCACATCAGCATTGAGGCTGGGTGCACGGCAACATGTTCAACATGGTTCCCAAGAAAATGGGATTTTTGTTTTTGTGTATGCATAATTTGTCCCAAGTGAACTTGAAAGAAGTTGAAGTGGAACATATAGCAAACATAATTTTCTGGCATATTTTCATTGTTATTAGGTTAAACTGTCCTGGTTTAGATAGTCAATGAATTATCATTGAAGAAATTCACATGTTATTTCATCATATGCTCACACAGGTTGAATTTCCTGAGGCTCGTATCTTTGAGGAGACTCTGAACGTTCTGTTGTATGAACATCGTGGGAAGGGCCCTGACGCTGAGCTCATGCAGGCGACTCGAGGGCACAGGGATCGTGGCAATGGATACCCTAGCGACGATGAGGACGATAAGCTGGATAGGGCTTTCCGACGGAAATGATAGTCTTTTTGTGGCAGTGAATTTTTTTGTTTT
>BLXT01008186.1:78823-90569 GCA_019648995.1 Plakobranchus ocellatus
TTTTGTTTTTTGTATTTTTCACTACTTCAAACCGATTCACCAGATCAAGAAAAAGAAGCTTGAAATCACGGCCAAAAGATAGAGCAAAGTGTGCTGTACTTCTAATAGTAATGTATCTTATGCCAGTTGACTTTGCGACTCCAGCCCATCCATTACAGTACTATGGTGAACTCAAGGTTTTGTCTGCCACTGAGCCTGAGACTGGTGGAAGGGTATCAATCATTCGCAGAAAAGTTTCTGAAGTGACAATAAATATAATCGCAACCCTCGCTTTCTCATCTCATTCTCTCGTAAACAGACACACACACAAAGCTGATAGAGCTCTCAAACACAGGAACATCTAGGATACTTGAATGGAGGGAAAAATAAAACATTTTATTGACGAGGGTAAGAGCCACATAAATGTGTAATGTGTTTTAAAAAAAGTGTTTGATTAAAAACATATTGTATACATGGTGACAAAGCGTATAATTAAAAATGCTTTACTTGGATCGTGCAAAAACACATATTAGGAGTTACCTCTGTGTGTGGTAGGAAAAAAAAAAACAATTTTGTGCTGTTATTTTTCACTGTCGGATGAACAGATAGTTTTATTTTAAGTGACTTGCAAATATAAATACTCGCGCGCGCGCGCGCACACACACACACATATATTTTTTACCTTTGTATGAATGGGTAATTTTATGAATGTAAAACTATATTCTCCATAGAAAAGCCTTTCACTGTTTCAGAGAAACACAAGTCTTACAAAGTGCAAGAGAGGAACATTTTACGAGAAAAAACTTAACGTTCACTGTACAAAGAATTATGAAAAGTTGAAGACCGCGACACAGCACAGTCATTACATTAGGTTTGGGTGAAGGGATGAGTAATAGGAAATTGTTATAAAATTATAAAAAAAATGTAATTGGAACTCGTAATAAAACATTCAAACTAACAAAAAAATACAACAATGGAACTAACATTGGAAATGTATTTATAATGATCATACATTATTACGTTAAAAATTCTGTTTTGGCAGAGGGTGGAAACTGGATACAGTGGGAGTCACGACTTTTGCCAGCAGAGGTCTGTACATTTTATATCACTAGAATTTGATTACTCGTCTGACGAAACCAGCTGACCAGGGGAGAGAAAGAAATGAAATTACAGACTTTTGAAGGGAGCTAACTGTAAGACTATGTGAATTGCAAAAGTGTCCCTAGAAGATTTGGCTTGGATTTTTTAATATGCGAATAGCCCTCCATCAAAAAGTGATCTTAGGTTTTCAGGCCACCGTTACACTGAGGCTTCGATAATCGTCTCACGCTATTGACAGAGGGTTCCCTGTAGATCTCAGGGTGAGCGCGCTATCAAACGTACCACTGACGCCTCCGTCTCTTGCAGGAGAAGAAAACAAAACCACCGCCAGAGGCTCTTCAGTCTCACACTCACAGTACCAAATACAGTCCTGGAATCTTGAGATGTGAACATGCATTGACAAGATGACACACGCTTCTAAAGTTCTATAGTAATGTGAATTGCATTATTCACGTAGGCATCAAGAATGACCAATTTAACTGTAGAAATGTTCAAAATAAATCTAATCTATTTATAGCCCCCTATCGAAACCCAGAAAGAGCGGCAAGCTAGAAATCTACGGAGGTACAAATAGCTCTAGACAGCATAACGTGTTAATCTTCAGAAATTGATTAAAAAAAAAAAAAAGAATCGTTTGAGATCATCGTAATTATTTCAGAAGAATAGGTGTTTGGTTCTTATAGTAGTGGATTTGATGCCTTCGTATAGACGCTTCTTTCTCCATTGATGCGAATTTGATTATTCACGTTGGCATCATGTACAAACAACTTATTATTGATTAGAAATGTTCAAAATCAAGCGGAGAAACCCAATCTATAACCCCCTTGCAAGGGCGGACAAGCTTCAGATTTAGGGCGGTTCAAATAGTTCTACGCAGCTTGGCGTGCTCATCTTCAGAAAAAGCAAACGTTTCAGATTGTCGAAATCATTTCAAAGATCAGGAACACTTTGTAGGATTTTTATTTAAATGGATCTGATTACTTTGTATGGAAAACCAGTCGAAACTGTTGTAGTTACTTAGGGATATAACTTTTAAAAAAATTGCCTCTCGTGTAGAGAGACATTGCTGTTTCTTAGACATTCGCCCCTGGTGTACGGGCACATTGATATATAACTTACAGATTTACCTCTGGTGTGCGGACATATTGATGAAACTTAAACAAACCTCTTGTGTTGGAGCACATTGATCTAACTTAAATATTATTTTGCCTTTGTTGTGCAGATGCATTGATGTAACTTAAACATTTGTCTCTGGTATGCGGACACATTGATGTAACTTAAACAAACCTCTTGTGTTGGAGCACATTGATGTATAACTTACAGATTTACCTCTGGTGTGCGGACATATTGATGAAACTTAAACAAACCTCTTATGTTGGAGCACATTGATCTAACCTAAATATTATTTTGCCTTTGTTGTGCAGATGCATTGATGTAACTTAAACATGTGTCTCTGATGTGCAGACACATTGATGTAACTTAAACATTTGCCTGCTGGTGTGCGGACACATTGATGTAACTGAAACATTTGCCTTCGGTGTACAAATACATCGATGAAACTTAAAGATTTGCCTGCTGGTGTGCGGGCACATTGATGAAATTAAACATTTGCCTGCTGGTGTGCGGACACATTGATGTAACTTAAACATTTGTCTCTGGTGTGCGGACACATTGATGTAACTTACATATTTGCCTGCTGGTGTGCGGACACATTGATGTAATTTAAACATTTGCCTGCTGGTGTGCGGACACATTGATGTAATTTAAACATTTGCCTGCTGGTGTGCGGGCACATTGATGTAACTTAAACATTTGCCTGCTGGTGTGCGGACACATTGATGTAACTTAAACATTTGCCTGCTGGTGTGCGGACACATTGATGTAACTTAAACATTTGTCTCTGCTGTGCGGACACATTGATGTAACTTAAACACTTGCCTTCGGTGTACAGATACATTGATGTAACTCGGACACATTGATGTAAGTTAAACATTTGCCTCTGGTGTACAGATCCAGTTTTTAGGGCAAAACATCAGGTTTTAATTTGATGACCGGTGGGGTTGGCTTGATAATAAGAAAAAGAATTTACATAAAAGAGATATGAAAATCACATTATACAACATTCTAATTTTCAAAGATTTTTTTTTATAAATTTACATTCAAGTAGAACTTTTTTTTTTTTTTGGTTTCTTTTGACCATTTATCTTTCTTTTGCTTTTTAATCTCATGCCACAGAAATTGAGGTTTCTGTATGAAACGTCATAAGAAGATAGGTGGGCCAGGTGCAATTTTTTTTAAAGAATAATAAATTAATCATTGTGATCCATACTGTTTTCCAATTCAACTTCGCAGCAATGTTATCCAGCAAAGCGGTGCGAGCACCGATCTCAACACAGCTAACCATTTACACACTTCTGAAAGGACAGCAAACGTCAGGAAATCGACTTCATCGTGAAGGTGAGGATAATTTGCGAATGTCAAGGCGAATACAGCGTTAGGTAATACGCACACAAAATGGACAATTGCTACTGCCAGCAAAGCGGTTTTCTCTCGCTCAAAGTTCAAGGTTGGGCGCGGGTCAAAGGTCGGAGGTTCCAAAGGCGCCGCGATTTGTGAAGTACTAACATTCCCTTCGCTCCAGGAACCTGTAGGTGGTAACTCCCGAGGACTTTCAGCCCATGTGTTTGTTGGTGGGTACTGGGGACTGTACACTGCGTTGGGATAAAGGGTTGATTCCGCTCTGTGCTGTGATTGATGGGCGTGTTTGCTTACATCTGGACCGCCATATCTGCAAGTAGCGCCGTGATCCCCACCCCCACCATCAATACCTGGACTTGATCCCATTTGGAGCAGACCGCCCGAATCTAAATTCGTATGTGGAGGAGCAACATCTCCGAGTTCTGTAATGACAGGAGCGTATCTTGGGCCTAGACTTGAGGACTGGCTTTGAGTAGGTTTGAGAATAGCTGCCGTTGATCCCGCAGCTACCAGTGCTAGTGTTGATGGAAGAACCACGCAGACCCACATGTAGATAATCTCCCGGGACAAACCCGTGTAAGGGTTACACTCGTTCAGCCTGGGCGCTGCCAGGGGCAGAACCACCATCAGGGCCACTAGCCAGGGTATGCCACTGCACATCAAAGCCAGACCGACTCTCAGCGTCTTGCCTCTTCTCTGATTGCCCTCCACGCCCTCGACACGCAGGCTCCCACTTTCAACATCATTGGGGATTCCCATAAGTCGCTGTTGCTCATGGTGCTGCTGCTGCTGGTGCTGTGCCTGCCTGTGCTGATACGCCCGGTATGTCATCATGAGGTAGAGCGCTAGCATCAGCAAGCCAGCAGAGTAGACAAACTGCAGCAAGTAGTCTCGGTAGATCTTGGAGAAAAACGGCGTGTTGCACTGGAACCTCTCCTCGCCCAGAAGATCAATGACCAGGGAGAAAAGAGCCAGAATGACGTCACCCACAGCAAGGGAGAGAAGAATTGTCGACCTGACCACAAGAATGGCTCTCCGCTGTCTGACGATACTAATGACCAGCAAACAGTTCGCCGCGGCAATACTGAGGATGAAAATGATGCTCAAGGCTACCTGGGCCTTTTCCTGGATGCTGTAATTCACATTAGCCATAGCACCTATCTGTCTGTCTGTATGTCTGTGTGAGTATTTTGGAAGGCTATTCTTAGTCGAGCCGCTGGATGAACTCTATTATATTTACATGACGCATAGTTATGTGTGTGTAGTCGACACAATTTCAGCTTTATAGTAGAGATGCCTTTACAGATTTATTACAAGTGAGTATTTTCGATGCAAGACCATGCATTTTCACCTTTTACTTCGCCGCATTTTTTTTCAGCAATAGCTTGTGAAGGTGCAGATCAATTGCACTCACAAGAATTACCCTGTTGAGTTGTTTCTTCTTTGTAGATTTTTGTTTTCAGCGGAGCTTTAAGTTTGAATCTTTAGTTTAGAGACCTTTAGAATCTCTAACTAAATCCCAATCAAGTTTTTTTTTTTTTTTTTGAGGACAGGAAATGACCATTCCTTATAATTCAAGCAGACAAGTTTTTCTCATGACTAATCCAGAGTAGAAACGTAATGGTTGAAAGCCGCTCTAGGATTGCTCTACCTAACTCATATTCTCCAGAAATCTGAGGAGGAGAGAAAAAGAAAACACAACGTTACAAAATAATTTAGAACATCTAAATAATTGTAACAGTTTACAACCAATGAAAATGAGCCGTTTCAAACATCTTAGATTTGATTTGATGAGGATTGAAATTCTGTTCCGGCTATTGATTTAAATACAATAAATGTATTTCAAAAAATCTTATTGAGTGGCAGCGGAAAATTAAGGCAAATTATCACAAAACTGAATTATATTATATAATGGAGAAGAAATCCACAATATCCAATGTACATAGTTAGTAAAAAAACAAGGGGAAAAAAAAACAACCTACGATAGAGAGAATGTGACATGCTGACTAAGATTTGAGATTACAATGAAAAAAAATCAGTAATGGAACGCTGTGACAATATCCAATGTACATAGTTAGTAAAAAACAAGGGGAAAAAAAAACAACCTACGATAGAGAGAATGTGACATGCTGACTAAGATTTGAGATCACAATGGAAAAAAAATCAGTAATTGAACGTATTGTCAGACAAACTCAGTCTAAACCTGATGGAAACATTTTGCACTTTCATTTGGCTGTTAGATAACTTAACAGAATGATAAATTTGTTGTGCGTTAATGGAAATGCTGGGCAAAACATGAAAAGTGCCGGGGTTGAGAAAGAACAGATTTCATTCATCAACCTCCGCTTTCTTGAAATAAAAAAAAATGCGATGAACCTCATCTCTCCTTTCGCAACATCAGATGATGTGGTTTGATTCTAATCATTTTTTTTCACAAGTTGGGCTTATTTTAATCTTAAAAAAAAAACATGTTAAAACATTTTATATTGTGTACAATCAAATTTAACCGAAAGTGAGGGAGAAAAAAGCGTAAAAATAGTATAGCAATAAAACAAAGAATAGAATAAACATATTTTGTTTTTGCTTTTTTTTTCTTTTCCTTTTCTTGTCTAATTTTTTTTAAATTTTGAGTTCAAGAATATTTTTTATATCGCAGATTCTTATTCTTCGTTTTATAAAATGCGTCCCAAATATAAAAGGAACTGAAAAAAAAAGAAAACGAAAAGAAATATTGGCTCATCGAAAGTGTGGTAAATATCAAAGGTGAGAGCTAACATCGTTTATTGCCCTTTCGGCTTGTGGGAAAATCGATTGAAGGGAAAGTGAGTGTTGGACAATAGTTCTATATAGGAGAATCAGAACGACCAAGTAAAAAAGCACTATTTGTTAGCAAAATTGCTAGCTATAGATATAGAGTTGTTTTTCTCCTCAAACACACAGTTATATTACCAACGACACCGTGTTTCATTGACCACATGATAATTATGATGACAACTCATGAAGAGGTGTTTGAAAATTTTAATGACGATTATGATGATGATGATGATGATGTTGATGATGCGGCCGCCGACGATAATGTCGGTTATGGTGGTGGTCGTGACGATGAATGTCGTGTTGATGTTGAAGATGAGGATGATGATTATGCGGAAAATATTCATGATGGTGGTAATCGTAAACATAGTTTTGATTGTAGTATAAATGATTGCATACATATTATGTAAGTTTGTATTTTTTCAATGCACACTCCATTCCCGAATTGAAAAAGAACAAATACATAAAACACAACATCCTGAGAGATTAAAATCATCCCCAATTAGGCGGCAAGTCTGTTGCAAACATCAGTACAATTTCTAGCAGGCATCGTCGGCGTAAGCTTCCAATCTTGTACGCCTTTTGGTCGGTTTTTATTTTTCAGACCCAAGAGATGAAATATAGAAGTAGATAAACCCCCTTTTTCTTAGTTTTTTTTCCGTAAGTTCCGTAAACTCAGAGTCATGTCTTTCTTTACAGCGGATTTTCGCACATGACTTTTTCAAATCGTTTGCATTCCTTCGGTTTAAACAGCTTGCTGACTCAGCACCTCGTTTTAGTTACCAGGTATCTTTTTGTTTACAAGCCCTCCCCCCTCAAGATATTTGCTTAACGTTCAACTCTTTATACCCGTAAAAAAAGAACAGAAATTCCAATAATTATTATTTTTTTGTTTGTGATTCCAGTGATCACATCTATCACGAACAGGGTGGCAATCCTTACGTAACGACACAAGAAGTCCCGAAAAGGAATTAAATCACAAGACTTGGGATTTTGATATCCCCAAAGACTTATGTTTTATTTCTGTGGTGGTTCCGAAACCCGGGACATGGCACAATATATTGAAATGGCAAAAGGGAAAAAAAAGACTACTCTGACCCCAAGTCATTGATGCACACAAGGATATACATAACATTTTATATATTACTTTAAAATTTAAAATAATGATCTACCCGAGACGATGGAGAAAATTGAAACTTTTCGCTTCGAGCTTTTTCTCGATCACCATTCTGCTCTCAACTGCTTAAAATATTTTCCCTCGGTTAAAACTATGCCTTTGTCAACTACGCTCACAATCGAGCTTACTGTTTTCTTAAGATCTAGTCTTAGGTGACTAATTTTCCTTGAGACTTAATTGTTTTTTTAATAAGATAAACACATGAACCATACATTGTAGAGTGCTATTTAATTTAAATCTTTATACTGAGGGTAAACTGATCTTGAATACTGATAGTGACATTATCCAACAAAATGCACTTGTATTTCTCGATAAAACTCAATTGCCCTTGGATCCTAGATGTTATATTTTTTAGCAGTGCTACATGAGTGGTGATCTAGCCTATCCATAATTATAGCCCCCTATCAAAATACATGTACATAGGAAGGGCAGTTAAGCTAGAGATTTACGTTCAAATAGTTCTAGGTAGCTTGGCGTGTTCATCTTCAGGAATTAGATTTAAAAGAACCGTTTGAGACATTCTAAAGTATTTAAAAGTTTATAGTAGACGTGGAGTTTGACTGGATTTAGAAATAAATGGGTTTTTATAAATTAACGTTTGCCCTACCTATTATAAAATAGATTCTAATTTTTCCAAGCTATCGTGAACTTTTCTATTGTGTGTGCGTACAACTGAAATAGACACCGGTAAGGCTTCATGCCGGCCGTGCGTGCTAAAACCTCCATGCCTCCTATTCTGTTCCTTCCAATCTTGAGAAATGTCCCATTCTAATAATTATGTTTATTTTTCTCGTGACTCTAGTTTACGGAAAAAAAAAACAAAACAAAATTAATTTAACTCTCGAATGTCGCAAACATTCTAATCTCGGTCACCCACTCTAGTGTGAAACTAGGCCTAGTGAATTGTTTGATTTAAGTCAGCGAACGCTGGTTTAAGTACATCGAATGTTGTAGATGTCTCCTAGAATTGTAGCCAACTCAGTTAGCCATTATCTTGTTCCAGTGCCAAGTGTTCAGTGGCAGGAAATTACTCGGACATTGCAGTTTTGTCTCACAGAGCGCGCAACTAACCAACAATTTCGTCCTGTCGTGCGACCCATCTAGGGGAATAGCAAAGTAATTGCTTGTTCTGTTCTTGTGAGATAACTATTCTATTACTCCTAGATTTTTAGGAAGAACACATTTTTAAGTAGAAATATACATCTTATCTTAAATTGTACCAAAACCATCATTCTTTTTTTTATTACTACTAAATGTGTATGTAACTCTACAGTTCTATTCAAACACTGGCAAATTGCAAGACTTTTTTGAAAGCCTTTAATTTCAGAAAGCGCCCTGTTTATTGACGAAGGCTGACTAACATATTATATGTCTGCTCCTCTAGGCATAGGCTCACAATTGATTAAGATGAAAGAACTTTCCATCTTTCGTACCGAAGTTTTGAAAACCAAAGATTTTATGTTCTCCCTTCAAGCTGATTAGATTTCTCTTTGATTTTTCCACCCGCTTTTTAACGAATATTAGTGGCAAAACCCACAAGTAGTTTGATCTCTTTTTGGCTAACACAAAATATTACTCATGGTTTTTTTTTTGCATAGTCCTTTGTAACTACTAGATCTAAAGCGTGGGAAAAGGTGCGGGAAATGAGGTTCAAACAGGATTTTAAAATGACGTTCTGTTAATGCATTATGATGATGATGATGATGATGATGATGATGATGATGACAGTCGAAAAGGTCGATCTGGATTTTGGATTTTGTTCGCGAATTTTTTTTTAGAAAAGAGGGGAGTTGAGCAAGACTCAGTAGCCTAAAGCATGACCAGCACGCCTGTACCTTTGTCAATTGGTATGAAGAACTCCGAGTTTGCACGTAGCTTTCATTACATGTTTATTCGACTGTAGGACTTGGGAGGATCATCGGGCCTATTGAAGCGCAGAGATAGCTCCTTTTAAACTATCGTATAATGGTTTAATAGACTGCAATCTATACGTCAAGAAAAGAAACAAGCTACATTTACGTTTTTAAGACTACTCTATTTATAGCACAATATGCTAAAAGTATTACTTAAATATAAAGCAGATATTGAAGTTTAAATTATCTAAAGCTCATACACAGAGGTTAAATCTAGATTGGATCTGCCAAAGCGACCCAGTTAGGTAAGTACATTATTTTTACTCCAGTATGATATATTTCTATTTGGTGTAAAGAAATTTGCTGTGTTTCAACATCCAACGATTCGATCAAAATATCCTTGCGAATCTTAAAAAGTGTAGCAACTTTAATAAAGTCTAAAGATAGATTCTTAGTCAGAAATCACTTTTGAAATGATCCATTCATATTGTTTCAATATTTATTCCTGTGCATTTGGTAAAAGTAATTCTTTGACAGAGATTTGTAGCACAGCTTACAGTTTACTATTTGGTAATGTTCCTTGATTTTTAAATGCTGAGACTGCCGACTGGTACTCCAATGCTCTTAGTGAGCCTCTTGAAGAAGAAAAGATCTCTTTATTTGAGGTGACATGGCGTGCCGCCAAATATCAAATGAGGGGTTCTACGGCATTTACACTTCCACGTAACATCAGTCACCTTGTTGGTGCTATTAGAGAGACAATCCATTATGTAAGAAAATTACCTGGACTGATATTCTTATGAAGAATATTCGAAAATAAACTCAGGGATTAAGTAGAACTCAAAGAATATTGTTGCTTCACTCTACGCTGATGTGTGTCGTAACATATGTGTAGAATTGAACACTTGGTCTTTTGTATTCTTATGACATTTGTCTTCAGTGTAATTTAAGGTGCACTCAGATTTTAAATGGTCTTTGTAGAATGAACTATCGAGAAAAGTCGATTGTTTTATGTTAAGTTTACTTATACATTGAGCTTTATTTCTTAAGTCGTCAGGTCTTGTTTTAAATTATAATTATAAAACTAATATATAAATATCATATTGGGACATTTTGATAGATTTAGCCAAACAACCTTAGGGAACAATGATGATGATGATGATGATAATCACAGGTAATTTTAAACTGCCAACATTGTTTTATTGCTTATTATTTATCTAAAATGTTTTATTTTTATCAAGTATTTATTTATCTAACCATCTATCTATCTATCTATCTATCTATCTATCTATCTATCTATATAATATATATCTACCTATCTCTTCATCTATCTATGTATCTGTCTGTCTGTCTGTCTGTCTGTCTGTCTGTCTGTCTGTCTGTCTGTCTGTCTGTCTGTCGGTCTATTTATTCATCTGTCTGAATTTGTTTGCCTGAATGGTACACGTAATGTTTTTCTCTCAATCCATCTACATGTCCCACTTCCACATCGAGTGAATATTAAGATTTCCTTTCACCTTTTCGTACACATCATTGTCGAAAATATAATATGTTCTCTTTTCACAGGCTGCCTTGTATGTTTAAGACGTAAAGAGAAGGAAAAATCACATTTGTGCCCGAGTTTACAAGCAGCTGAAACCATAATAAAGGAACAGAGTCAAATTATGTATGCCAAGGTCCTCCGAAAAAAATCCATATTTGAATCCATTCAAATCTCGTTTTCACTCTCTCTGCAGATGATTTCTAGCTTTTAATATCAGTCTATTCTTTTAAACATCATTCTACAATTTATTTTTTCTCATTCAAACACCTTTGCGCTTAAGTGTGGTTTTAACATGGTTTTTTGTATTGTTCTAAAAAGGAATTAGAATGTATTTTGCGCCAGAGCTCATTAAGTTATAAGCTTAACTCGAAGATTTGTATAACATTATTTCCATGAATATAATAATATTCATCAACCCCACGCAAAGAAAAAAAGTCAATCTTTTTTTTATTTTGAAAGATCCAGAATAATATGAGAATTGTGGTGAATTCTTGTTGTGAACTTTAATAATGTTCAAATTTTGGATAAAGTGGAAATGAATTCCCATAAAAATAATAAATAAAAGAGTTCCAAATGTGCAAGAAACATACAAATAATTTGATACAGCCGAAAATTCTTTTCTCTTTTTTCTTTTTGCTAGGGTTAGAGATTAGTTCAGTTGTTCTTGCAGAACAGTTAATCTTTCTCAAAACATTATGTGACCTGGTGGTGCAAGTTTTCTCTTTATTTTTCAATCTTACCTCAAAGGTACTAAGCCCAAAAATGTAACGCTTATAAAAATAAATATATATATATTTTTTTTTT
>BLXT01008186.1:424997-436164 GCA_019648995.1 Plakobranchus ocellatus
GATGGAACAGCCATCAATGACAGACTAATCGTAATGCTAGGCCTTTGATGGAAAGCTGTCCTATGATAGACAATCAACTCTTTTGGTGACACACAATGTAAGATATTTACTTTTTGATGATTTTACTCCTACACAAAAGGATTATTTTATCAAGATATCAAATCTACATCTGAGAATGAGAGAAAGAGAAAGACATTCAACAAAACAAACTAGAATTAAATACACTTTATGCAACGCAATTATCGAAAACATTTTTGTAAATAATCTCAAAATGTCAAACAAGACGTGTATGTGTGGACTTTTTTTCAATAAATGAAAGTAAGAATGGACAATCAATAGAGAAAAAAATCCACAATAAAAACCACCACATCAAAAAGACAACCAAAACTAGTGTGTATCAACATGGTCTCTTTGTATAAAAATTGTATTTGGTTATGCCATTAAAACATCACTTGTCCTTGCAATAGCTCAAGTTTGACTTGGACAAGCAATCAGAATACAGGAGGGAACATCATAGCCAAGTTTCCTTTTAAAGCTCACAGCACCAGAATATTTTTTTGTTTAATTTTGAAGTTTTGGCTCACTCAATTTTCTTCTCAATCTGATGAAATATAGTCATACAAAAAAAAAATAGTTATTAGAATAATTTACATGCTCAATGATTGGGCTTTGGTATATACACACATCACACTTGTACAGAAGCCTTTAGTATAATATATTCTGGAAAGCAAACATACTTCCTTGACTTCTGCACCCAAAATCAAAGATGTATTAGATGCCCCTTCATTTTCAGTATAGGCAAGGGTTGAATCTAGAGAGTTCTTTATTCTTCACTCTTGGTAAGGATACATGTGATAAGATCTTTTGGTCTGGTTTTTGTGCATAGCCAGCTCATGACAAGATGATGTTAGACTTTCAGGCCCTCCTTCTGGCCAGCGCCCCATCAACGGGGCTCAAACTCGCAACGGAGGGTCCCTGCAGATCTCAGGTGGATTTGCTATCCACTGTGCCATGAACGCCCCAATACATGTGATAATGTCAATGGTATTGAAATGGCAAATGCCTCACAACTATTGCTAAATATTTTGCAGCCATGACCCAATATTTATGAGAATATCACATCATTTCATAGTACCACAAAAACACATACTAAAACAAAACTATACTACAGTTTAGCATTGGGGATAAAAAAATAGGCAGAATCTCAGGTTGTTTTTATTTTCTTTAAAGGTATAAAATATTGCACTCACTATGTTGTGATGTATACATATAAAACTCTTTGAAATAAGTACAACTATTAATATAAAAGGAAAAAAAATCAATGATTCTCTAACTAACTTCCGAATAATGGTCAATCATGCGTAGCAATATTGCAATTATAAATTATGAAAATAAAGTTCATACACGCCATTTTTTAATCATGAGTCTCATAAGTACACAGGAATAAAACTAGTAATTGTAAACTGTTTATAAAACCATTTGAGAAACCAAATATGTATTGTCACTACAAGATGAGATGTTTTGCTGAGGAAAACAAGTGTACAGAACTATTGGTACAGAAGACAAGATTCTTTTCTATTTTTCCATTTAATCTAAATTCTTCCACAACTTTTAAAATAGTCTTGTGGTGTTTGAGGGTACTTACAAAAGTTCCGGTTTGTGCGCTCTTCAAAGCATTTCGTGAGTTTTCGTTGTTGAGGGCGAAAATCCACTTTGAAGTGACACTACACAAATTATTCCCTAAAGCTTAGAACTGTAAATTACAAAAGGATCAAGACTCTGGTCTGAAAAAGTAATGAGTCCACATATCAATAGTTTAGTTCATTATTTTCCAAAAATAAAAGTACATATATGCAAGTGACTTGATAATTGTTGTGATATTACCCTGGGTAAAATAATATTATTAAGCGAAGCCCAATTACAACAAAAACACGCCCTACAACAAAAACCAAAGGAAAAAAAAATTAAACTCACATAAATAGATACTGTTTCATAAAACAAAATCAAAATGTCTTCTCCAGCACGAAAAAATCCAGTACATTCTATGCAACTTTCATGCTTTGTCTATGAGTCCAATAAAATAAGTCAAATCACGAGTAAGTCTGATTGAATGAAAATTAAAAACAGCTTTTTTAATGTACAGATTTATAACACTGAGTTCAAGGACCTCATGTAGACTCGCATCTTGACTTATTTGGCAAGACTGCTCTACAGTTTGTGAAGATGATTTGTAGAGAATACAATTACAGCAAGACTGGCCGTTCTTATCTGGTCTTGTACACATAAAGTCATTAATTTTTTATATCGAGTAGGATTGGGGCTTTAAGGTGAGCTTTGACTGAATTGAAATTGTGAATAAGTCTTGATTTGGATCAGGAGTCTACTAAAGGACTTTAACTCTTACATTTCCCTCTAAATTGTAATCTTTATATCTCTTACTGCATAGTGTAAATCTAGAACTGAGGTTGTGCCTTCTTCCTCTTCTTCTTTTTTCTTTTAACATGAGTATTTCAACAACAATTTAGCTCAATCTGAACATCACAAGAATGGACTGGTTTACCATTTTTTTTTTTTGTTTGTTTTAAAACTGTTATGATTAAAATAAAAAAAAAACCCAATAGACAATAAAGAGATGAGTTTTCAATTCATTGAGCCATACAGTATTTCACAAAGTCATAATTTATGGGTGGGCAAGGTAAAAAAGTTGGGGGGGGGAAGCAGGATATAAACTGTATATAAAGGAGGTAGGGGTAGGACTTAGGAGATCACATCATAAGATGTTGTCCTCTGTTTTATATCACATGCATAGAATTATCTGAATATAAAGACACAATCAGGTAAAAATTACTTGAATTTGGAAAGGTGAGGGTGTGGATATTATGTAACCCAGTAAACTGTTTCGATGCCTGCAAGCAAGGCACTTGGTGATGTTGACGGTGGTAAAGTGAGTCCCTTTTTTGGAATGACTGAAGGGTGAGCTGAAGTACAGATTTGGTTTTACTCTTGGACTGTGGCATTGTGAGCCACTTGGTCCTTGCTTTTCTCCAAGTCTTCAAACACCTATAGCTACCCAACTGGTGCTCATATGGACGCAAGATAAGACTTGGTGGTCAAGACTGGGAACTTTACCGAGACCTAAAGCATTGTAGGCAAGAATCCTATCAACTGTACCACCACTACTTGACCTTACCAAATGGTCCTACTATTTAAAATGAAAACTGGAGAGGCTCTCAATTCAGATGCTAATACTGATAATTTCCACTGAATTAATTCCTCTGAATATTAAGTACATAGCAATGAGCTGACACATCCGTGAGTATTGAGCGAAGAGGGAAAGTCACAAATTGTTGCATCCACAAATATAATCAGTAGACGACAGAATATAAAATATAAAATACTTTTTGTGCCTGTCCACTTTACATAGTAAATACAGTGTTTCTGTATTTGATTTGTTCAGATGGTCCAGTCACAATTTGAAACATCATATCCATGATAGACTTCAGACCAGCAGATAAAAGGCATCATATACATCTTGTTCAATATATCATTCAACATCATCTCACTCGTATTAAAAAAATTTACCAATGTATATATAGTATATATAGATATGTGTATATATATATATATAATTTATAAAATTAATTTTTTTTATATAAAGTCATCACTTTTGGTGATTTTTGATAGGAGAACTTAACATATATGTACAATATACTTATATACGTAAAAAAATGCCAAATATTAAATTAAGTTATTCCAATAAAATAATATTGCATAAATGGAATGTGTAAATATCAGAAGCTCAAACAAACTGCAGTTAAAAGCTTCTCATAAATGGTAGAAACACACAAAAATTACACACATTAGCATAAAATGAGGCCTTTAAGTTCAATTTGATTTTGATCTGTCAAGTAGAGGGAGACTTGGATAATATTTAGCTATTTGAGAGTTTGTGAGAACAGATTGCCAATACTTCCCTCAAATCAGACACTTGAGTGCATGAGTTGTTTATATCAAATCTCACATTAGGGCAAGAAAGAAGCGATTTTATCAAGTTATCCATCAAAACCATTATTAAGTTACATGAGCCAGGCATCCACACCCTATTAGTTTTAAAAAAGAAAAATAAAGGCACCTTTAAAATATTAGCCATTTGTAATTTGCACATATAGTTCCCACAAAAAAATATGCATTGTGGCCAATCTAATTTGAGATCCAGATAAAACTGAATTCAAAGATGACCTCTTGGCCAAATTTCATGAGGTTTGGTAGCATCAAACAGTACTCTAATGGATAAACCAAACCAAATTTTTAACTCTAATTTTTGCTGAAAAAAAAAATCCCATTTTATAACAGCAATTTACCATGTCATGCCTGCAAGAAATAACCAAGAGAATGCGCAAAGCCATTCTTATGTAGCTTAAATCACAATATTCTTCACTTCCCCGTTGTCATCCATTTCTGAGTTCCGCCTCTTCATTTCCATCTCATTTACTTTACCCACAATCTCATTCAACTCCACGACAGCTTCGTCTATCATCTCTTTCCCACCCTTTTCCTTCCCTCTATCTTGTTCTTTGCTAGTGCCAGTAGCAGAATTTGCTGTTGGTTTTTCTACTAAAATCTTCTGCACAGAGGAGAAGTCGATGTCATGTTTGAGGAGCAAGTTCTCAAGACCTTCCATGCGAGTTTCAACGGCCGAGCAATATGCGGCATACCTGAAAAATAAAAGTTAGAACATAATTTTTTCAAAGAAGTTTTTTGGAATCATTCTTTTTAATCAGAGAGAAAGTATAGTTTTGACTAATGCAAATTTATCACTATGTCACGTTAATTTATAAAATTTTCCTTAAGGGCCAGAAAATCATGGAAATTCCAAGGCAAACTAAAGGCTGAACACTGCAAATAGAAGAGCATTTATTTTATACAGTCTTATAAATAAAACTGCCTGGTTTGTCTGAATTAATATGTTGATTTCTAGAATAATTTATGACTCCTTTATTGATTATTTGTCTGCTGGAGGAATTTCAATAAGATAGATTCCAGTGTGTCAGGGAAATGTCTAATCTTTTTTATATGCAATAAGCTTACGGCTATTTATGTTGCATAAAAATTTTTTTTTTAATTTGTGAAAATCATAATATCGTATTAAATCATTACTTGTTGCATAAAAAACTCGTGACCTAAAAAGCTTTTTTAAAGCAAATGTTTCATACACTCCAAATCTTGCCTGAACATTATGACAAATTCAGTGTGTCATATATTTTCAAATCCTTTCATAAGATTTATCATTTTGTGTACTGTGATTTCAAAATAAGATGTGCAGCAATAAAAAAAAAAAACTTATCTAAATGGGATAGTTCTTTTTCACATTCATAAAGTTTTGATAAGGCTTGTGATATATGAAAAATATTCTTACAAGTATAGGAGGCGCAGTGCAGAATGCAAGTAATCTTTATCTCTATCGCCCTTCTTGCGACAAAATGTCTAATTCCGTGATCATCATCATCAGGTACCTTGTCTGGAACAGACATTGGCGATCATGTTCCTTCATTCAAACCTATTCTCAGTTAACCTTATAAAGTTATTATTGTTACCATTGCCTATTTCTCATGACTCAAGATTTTCAATAAAAGTTATTCTCTGTTTACCTCTACTGCGTTTGCCTTCAATCTTTCCAGTGATTGCTAAGTGTTCTAAACTTTTGGGTTGGCAAATATAGCCTAAAAACTGTAGTTGACTCTGTCTTATGGTTTTAACACAATCTGTGCACAGGCAATAAAACTCACTTCTCCACCTCTGCCTCGCTGGCTTCCCTCAGGTGTCGCTCTTTCTCCACTTTCTGGTCGGCCTGTTTCTGAACTGACAAAACAATGCCGTTGATGATTCTGGTGATTCGCCACAACCGCAGCAAGATGAGCAGGCCAACACCAGTAGTCGCATCATCGTTGTCGCGGAATACAATATCCAGTATCCAGGATACAACAACCACTATTGCATCCAGAACCTGTAGAGCATATGTGGATCAAACAATTTTCTTGTTTAGGGAATAAGAATTAAAAGAAAACCCTGATGATGTGTTTTAATTACCTAACAATCTCCTTAATTTCTAACCCCCTTCTTCCTTACTCTTTTCCCGAATAAGAACGAAAAAAAATCACTTTCAAAACAAAATAACTCAGTTTATACAATGTGTGAGGCAACTAATAATAAGTCGCTCTGGATACTTTTGCACTAGAGCTTTCAAATTTATAGACATTAAAAAGATAACATAAGCACAAACTTCAAGCTTGCATATCTTTGGAAACATCTGAGACAAAAAGGTTTTTTTTTGTTCTTTAAAAGCATAAACTTTTGGCTTCGATATCATGTCTCTAACTCAATTTATATCCAAAAAGTGGCCTGTGACTGGTTTAGCCAGGTTGTTTCACATGTCTTTCAAATTGTCTCTAAAAATTTGAGTCACACTGAATATTTCACGCACAGGAGCACAAATAGTTACAAAGGCTTATTTCTAATTTTTCATATAATCTTTTCACATGAATAACGCATGGGAAAATTTCATACCAATTGGGTTGCACAGTTTATATAAAATAATAAAGCTTACAAATCAGATTTTCAATCGCAAAAGTTGCACAAAGTCAGATTTACATGAAAATATCTTAATATTTACATCCTTGCTTTTAAAAAAATCTCTGAAGCAAATAGTTGTGAGGCAGAAGTTGCCCAGAAGTTATGACTGAGTAATAGGCCCAAATAGAGAGTGAAGGTCGGTCATGGTCAAAGTTGAGCTGAGGTCAGATCATTATTCGACAATAATTTCTACATTCTTTACTGTAAGTTTCAAGATGAACTGAAACTTATAAATAATTAAATTTTGCATTTTAAAACAAAGTGAATTAAGACAAATGTTTAAAAAAATTCATCATATAGGTAATTCAACTCCAACAACTTTTCACTCTCTGAATAGCAGACTTATGAATTCCCACACCCATCACACTGTATATCATTGGGAAGGAAATTTCTCAGGTTTTCAGCCATAACTAGCGCACCTCTGTGTAATCATACCAAACTTCACCCTTTCTCAGAGCTTTAAGACAGCAGCTTTTCTCCTTGAGTCCAGTCAGTAATTCTACATATTCTTATCTGCTTTTTTCAAGTATCTCATCTGTAAAATTAATTGTCTTTAACAAATAAAACAAAAATCATTTTAAACTAATTCATTTTGAGTATGAATGCCATTGCTAAGAGTGATAATTATAACAACAGTGGCAGACAGAGTGATTTCTTATAAAAATAAAACATAAACTATTTTAAATAAAATTTATTTTGAGTACAACTATGTTTGCTAGGCATCTCAATGATATCAATCTTCATGGCTCGGCCTCTGATGATAAACTCAAAGAATTAATTTTGTGATTGCTTCTATTATAATGAAAGTCCTGAGGGAGATGAGGATGCTCTAACTGAAGGAATTAAATGAGTAAAATATATTGTTATCATGTTCTCTTTGTCAATATCCCAAATCTAGATCTAGATAGATTCTATCCTAATCTGCCTCTCCTGATAAATCTAGATCTCTCCACATTTCTATATTCCCTAAGTTCAGTTGTCGATAGATCAGACTTAGGTCCTATCATCTCATGGCTTCATCTCCATGATATTAGTGAAAAAGAACCAGTACATAGCGTGGTTCAAAAGTATCTTTTATATTAGTTTGATCCCTTATTTATTATAAAGTAAAAACAATCTTTATTGATGAAGACATTTGTTCTTACTCAATATAGTGGTGATAGGATGCTAAAAAATGACTCAAAGAGCTTTTTCATTATAGAAAGCACACAAAAAAGAAGACAAAACATGTCTTATCTTTAAGGGCAATTTTCTCATTTTGTCATATGTGTGTGTTTTGTTTGCCTTTAAACTGTGATAACTCAAGCTAAAATTAAGATATTTTAAAAATTTAAAGACAAAAACATCACGTAACGTCGAAACAATACTAGCTAATTATTCTTTGTTCACAAAGTATGCCTTGATGTTTAAAATTCATTGTTGTCTTGAGATCTGTGTAAATGAGTAGGGGTTACATTTTACATGTGAAATAATTTAACAAAATCGATTTCATTGGGGGAAAAAAAGTATCTCTATATATGGTGCTACGAGCCAATACAACACATGCCCTACCATTAGTTCAAATGAGACTATGTTACATTTTGGACACTGAAAACCATTTAATTTAACCTGATCCTTCATTCCATGGGTTTTTTTTATGGTGAACATTGGATACAATTGCGATGATTGTGTGCAAAAGATATAGGCATTCAAAGTTGTTTCAAAAAAGGATGAGATGGGGGGGGGGATTTAAATCCTCATCTTCAAAAAGCAATATGTCAACGACTGACTCTTTAAGACAGGCCTCAAATCATATAATTATTCATAACTTAAAGTACGCAGGAGGATGAAAAACTGAAAACTTTAAGCAACCTACAAGCAAAAATAAAGCTAAATTTTCAAATTCACAGCCAAGGATTCAGAGCAACTCTTTAAAACCAAGTATCCTTTTAACTGATAGAAATGATAAATTTCAAATTAACAGACAAGTTTCTCCCCATATCAAATTTTTATATATCTACTTTCAGTCATCTTATCTGTTATCTTTACATATCAATAAACTTGCTGTGTTTTATATACCCAACAATTATCCATTCATTTTTTCATGGGATTTTTTTTTAACACCTTCACATTTATCTACCTACCCATCAGCAAACTGTAGTGGACCTTTTGTTTACTTTACAATACCTCTTTTAAAAAGGCTTGGGAGCCCTCAACAAACACATAAACTCTAAAAATGTGTTATGCATGCCTTTGACCACCGGTCATCAAGGCTAACAAAGAAATAATTATGCCTTGACCACATCATAGACTTCATTTCAACTGCTCTTGGTTAAGCAACACATAGTTCACTTTTCTGGTTTGTTTTGTTACCCATCAGCTTCCGAATACACTTCACTATCTCCTTGCTGATCTCACATAACCCTGTCACAGGACTATCTCAATAATCATTATCTATATACAGACTGGCCCTTCACCTTGAATTCATTTACTGGCTATCAATCATAGGAATCAATGTTTAAGTCATTGTGACATTCATTTTTTATCAAGTGGATAATATTAGAGCTTTTAAGGGCCATTGAATAGACACAAAGAGTTAAACAAAAAAAGGAAGAGGAGAATGGAGCTGAAGTTTATAAAATGCATTTTTATAAAATATGCCTTCAAGTCTGTCTATCTGTCTGTATGCAAGTCTGTCTATCCATGACTCACTTCCAGTTTATGTTTAAAGAACCGAAGACGCAGCACATAGATCCGCATAGACACTTCGATCAGAAAAAGACTCAGGATGGCCAAGCTGCAGTAGTGAAAAATCTGGAATCAGACAAAAATATGCCAAAAATAAACAAAAGCACATTGCTTTTTTGCTTGTATAATAATGTTAAAATCACACAGTGGCAGACAACTCACTAAACTATTTCAAAATTATCTGCAGCTGTTGCCTCATTCAGATGAAAGGCATTTTTTGAGCTCTTTGTCATAAAGAGATGTCCTATTAGATGGTTTATTTCCCTGAGGGGCCTTCACCCAACATTAGTCACATGCATTCCTATATTTGATGTATTCAGTTCTGCAAATCCTAAATCACTTTGTTGAGAACCAAAGGACAGAAGGTTGACAGCCACAATTAGATTTGGGTAAAATAGGATTATCTTACAATGGACCGTTCTCTGGGGCAATTCCTTGCTGCATATAAATGGAGCATCAGTTTACTTTTATCTATCTATCCATGGCTATTCAGCTGTGATCAAATGAAAAATGGTATCTTTTATAGCTGAAATAGTTTTCCATTTGATTGTGTTATTCACACATAATATAAGATTTAGAATTATTACACAAACAGAGAGATATCTGAGCACATGATGAGGATAGAAGACCCCTAAAAAAGAAAAAAAAAAAAATTTTTTTTCGAAACAAAACACTTTATCTCATTTATATTAAATGACAATGTGAAAATCTCAAAAAATTTTATGTGAGACAAACACGGTAAATCAGGCACATGCCACATTTTCGGACATATTGAGTTGTGATCATCATGTATTAAACATATCTGATACTGTAGTGATGAAAAAAAAACACCTTAGATCTCTATCTCATTTCCATCAAATGATATGCAAATTTTAATAATTTTCCGAATGAATGAATATTTAGAGGACACTAGTGTACAAATTTCCACGGCCACCTATACCTGATTTATCCTGGATGCTTCACTTATGTTATTTTTATACCCATTAATATGGTCTGGAGAAAATAAAGGTGATTAGGAAGATAATCTGAGAGCCTGAAGACTGAGAATACTGAAAAGAAACATGATGGAACAAATGAGCAATGAATTGGTTCATTGGTTTTCTGAGCTTGTACTTTACGATATTTAAGTTTATCAACATGACAGAGACTGCATTGGCATCTGGTCACTTCTCCATTAACCCATCATGAACCATAATCATTGTTTTAGATAGTGCGTGACAACAAGAGAAAGAAGAGTATTAAATGTAGACCAGAGCAGACAACCATTGAAATGGATCATGCACCAAAATGGCACAACTATGACTTATGCCAAAATGCAATTTTCAAATCATTACACATCTGGCTGAGCCTCAGATTTATCACACAACTTTCATTTACGAGAAATGTTGCATGACAAATTTCACAAAACATGCTCAATAAAATGGTAAATGGAATCTGATAGAGAACACAAGCCTCAGATTTTCCTTGATATCTTAAAAAAAAAACAAAAAAAAAACCCCACTAAAATGAGTGATGCATGTACCATTATGTTAGCCCTGTGAAAGTGTGTAAAATTTTTAATGTACCTTAATTTTTCAGTACTGCCTGTCAGTAATTTTCTGGGAGTTTATTTTTCATTTTTTTACAAGAAAAAAAAATATATCATGTGCCGAGAGAATTAATGGCTAACATCATGCACAAAAACTTAATTCCCTATTTATTCTGAAAAGAAAATCGTCTTTATGAATAACTGCATATTGTGAATGAGTACAACACATAGGATTGATTTACCAGTGTGTGAACATGGTGTAGGAATGATGTTTTTTTGTTG
>BLXT01008186.1:495315-506374 GCA_019648995.1 Plakobranchus ocellatus
ATTCACTTTTATTGTGCTTATGCTTATACTTTCCTTCTCTTTTAAATATTTGTTATAAGCGTCGATATGAATGTCTCTTTTCATTAACTTTTCCTTGATAATGCCAGTCGCTTTGCCTCTTTCTTTCTCTCCCTTCCTCTATCTCCTTCTGACTGCCTTCCTCTCCCTCTATGTCTGACTGTCTTTCTCCCTCTCACTCTCTCTTTCACTCTCGCTCTTTTTCCTGTTCTGTCTTTCAGTCTGTCGGACTACCCTTTCTCTCTCTCGCTGTCTCACTCTGTTGCTCTTTCTATACAGTGTGTCTCTCTCCATTTGTTGCTCCATGACTCTCTGACTCTCCCTCTCATTCCCTCTTTCTATGCCTGTCTGCCTCTCTCTGCCCCCCTCTGTGAGTGTGTCTCTCTCTTGCTCCCTGCCTCTCACTCTCTCACTCCCTTCTCTTTCTAGGCAAGATCAAGATGCACATCTATTTCTATCTTCGTCAGACTCAAATTTTTGTATGTATTATCAGCATTTGATGGTGATCTTAGAAGTTAGATCTAACTTAGTGAACTTATATGTACAGTAGGCCTATTCAGGCATAAACACATTGAACATCGTACATGATTTGTACCGTATCTGAATATTTAAAAAATAGGAGCATTTTCAACTCTTTTTGCTATTAGAAAAAAAAAAAAACAGTAATACACAATCTAATCAATGCAAGTGCAAAAAGGGGAAACAATTCAGGCTGAAATATCAGCATTATTTTTTAAATCGGGTATCATTAATTTTTGTTGAAAATAGTTTTTCTGTTTTCTTTTTTTTAACATGTGAATTTAGATTGTGTACTAGTGGATAGGGATATTGCTTTGCAAATAAAGTATGAAGTCAGTTTTGCCAGTGCCAGTCTTCATAGAATTGGTTACATTTTACAAGCTCTTTAAAAACAACTTAAATATCCAACAATAAACAACATTTTTTTAAATTCGAGCGTTAGAGATAGTTAGTTGACTTATTATTTAAATGCAACTCCTGCAAAATATCATGGATTTTGTGTTTACTGATATATAGGAATATTGAACAAAAACAATAAACAATAAAAAAATAACTGGTTTTGATCATTACGATGATTTTATTAGACGCCGCCCCTTCACAAAAGTCCATGAATCTTCAATTACCCCGAGCTAGTCCAAAATACTCTGAATAGGCGTATGGATTACTCTCAGGTACAATTTGAGGTTGGCAGGTCTGAAGCATACACCTTCCATAAGAGAAGACTTTTTTACATCTTCAAAGATTGTTTTGTTTGCCGACCTTTTTTTTTTTTTAAATTATATTGTACATCTTTATGAATTTTATGAAATGCAATTGATTACAATTAGGTCGAATATGATTCCTTGAAATCTCAAATTTATCAAACTGCTCTTTTTTCCTCTACCAGTCCCTTTTTTGAGTCTCTATAACTTCCACCTTCGTATTGAACTGATTAGCACAGTCGGTGCTGATTCCTCAAACTATTTGCCCTCCAATTATACTGATTAGCACAGTCAGTGCTGATTCCTCAAACTATTTGCCCTCCAATTATACTGATTAGCACAGTCATTGCTAGATCTAAGTGCCTTACACAATCGCTAACTACACTCACCCACCAAGTCACTTGCCCCCTCTCCTCTCTTCTGCATTCTCAGTACATCAGTCATTGCTAGATCTAAGAACAAACTTGGTTATCTTTTAAAAAGACAAGCTTGAATTTCCTCATCCTAGGAAATTATGTGTGCCTGCCCCTCTTGCACTTCGTCCAAAGAGAACAAATGTAGTGCTAGATCTAGTTTAAGTACTGCATGCTATGTAAATCACCTACAAGCAGGGCTTGCCCCACACTTTGAAGCACTTGGTAAAATTCGCAATTTTCTGCCCATCCCTCCCGCTCTCAGTTTCTGTTGCCCATGTGCCCAAAATCTGAGTAATAGGCATTGAACAAAGATATCTGAAAGGCAGAGCGATAACAGACAGTGGCAAACCAGTGTTGGAGTATACAAGTTTCACTCTGTCACAGTCACTGTCAGCAGGCCAAATTGGTAGGCATAGCAACACACACACACAAACAGGACAGACTAGTGCTGCATTTGCTTAAAAATAATCTTCACAGCCATTTTTGTTTTATTGATTCTCCTAACAGTTAAGGCACAAGCTAAGGCTTATATAAAGTTACTCAAGACTCCCTCTTTCCCCGATCCTCCCCAGTATTATATCAATAAGGTCTTGAACAATTGCCCGGATCTATGGCCTTTAATAAAGGCATTCTCCCCTAAGAACAAGCTTGCTAAACTTTTGTATCTCCTCTCTCTTGAAAATAAAAAAAAAAAAAACGTTTACAAAATAAAATGAGGACAAAACTTTCCTATGTAAATGGAGAGGGTAGTGTTTATGTTTGCAATGATCATGGGAAGTAACCACAGTTTTTTTTATTTTTATATAGTGAATCTCAATAGTATTTCGAACTTGGCATCTTCAAACATCATTTTTTTCCCAGTGATTTCGAGAACTCTGCATTTTGTTGTATAATTTTACCTCAACTTTGCTTTTGTTTGTAAATTTTGAACAGTGCAACTATCAGCATCAAGTGCCTTGTTTAAAAGCATTGGCAACCATGTCTTTCAACACATCCCAATTGTTGGAAACTTATTTTAGCATTGGTCACCTTCTCTGTGTCTAGCCATTTTGTGAACAAAGCAATCATTCATACCCTTTTATAATTTCTTTGTCCTTTATATTACTGCTTTCATGATTTTCATCATTCTCTACTACAAATGATAAGCAATTGTCATAACATTGATATTTTGTCTACTTTCACTGAAAGTGCGTGCAAACGAATTAATTCCTTTTTGAACGATTTGTTTATATTGTATCAGCTCATCTGGGAAGAAGACAGGCAGAAGAAAGGTTTGACAGAGAAGCAAAGCTTTGTGGATCTGGGCTGTGGCAATGGTCTTCTTGTCTACATTCTCACCAAAGAAGGGGTAAGATAAGTATTATTTTAAAATTATTTTGTGCATTGCTAATTTTTGTGGTGTTGGTACTTTTTTTTTTTAAATCATTTTTAAATTTCAAATGATAAAGGTTATAGACTGGTCATCTGTAAATGGTTCAATTTTTAAAAGTCCAAAGTTGAGTATAATTTTATGATGATAAAATAAAATGTTTCGTCATGCTATGTCGATACATATATATGTAAATATGTAAAAATGTAGCTAGCTGTCTAGAAAATTTCTTGCTTGTAGCGGTATATAAAACGATTGGTTAGTCCTGAAGTGTTATGACAACAACGTTAACTTTTGCTGTGTATTACATAGCCGAGGATCTAAACCTTCAATTTATTTTAAAACAAACATGCACGAATAGGTCAACATACACAAACAAAAACATTATTTTGCTGTGAGCTCGCTCTGGTTAGGACTAATTTTAAAAGTTTGTTGACAGTAGAGAATAAGAAATCGTGTGAAGAAGCTAGAGGGATTCCTTCCGATATCGAGACTAGAGTCCCATTAGTATTTGGTAGATGAATTGCTGGATTTCTTTGATCAAACATCAGAGAGAGGATTGATGGTAGACCTAGCGCAGCGCGATGAATTGCTGGATTTCTTTGGATGTATATTTTTATTTATATATTTATATTTGTATATTATATGATAGTCCTCTGGTTATTTTATCTTCATTAGGTTAAAAGAAGTTTTTAACTGTGCATTATTTTTTTTAATACATTTTTTCTTACATCTTTTTGTGCTTCTCTTGCAGCACAGAGGTTTGGGAATTGACTTGAGAAAGAGGAACATCTGGGACACATTCGGGCCAGGTGTCGATCTTAAAGTGAGTATTATTTTCTCCCTTCCTGCAGACAGCATCATTTTTGCGTCTGCCTCGGGAAAGGGTCCATGTAGAAGCAGTTTTGGCTACTGGTAATTTAAAGTGAATAGGTGGTCAGACACTGAATTTGAGATTTCTCCAAATTATCCATGTTTATCCATTTCTGAATTGTGTCTCAAAATACTTAACTCAAGTTCTTGTGTTCAAGACAGTGAGATTTGTTTTATCAGATGCAAATCAGTGCAAAAAGTCCTAAAAAACAAAATTTTAAGGACAAAATCTCAAATTCATCTTTAGTCTGAATAATTATTTAAGACATCTTGAAAATTAGAATTACAATTCTTTTCAGAAACCAATGTACTTTGAAAAATATCTTTTTTTTGTTGGCCAATTTTTATGTCTGCTGACATGTGTGCTATTTTGTTTAGACACACATACTTATTTAAAATACTTAAATAAAACTTTCTTTATTTCAGTAATTTAATGTTGGAAATATTGCCTTCATTATTTAAGTACTGAATTTGGGTGTGGATTACTGACATGTTTCCTTTCAAAAGTGACAAAAACCATGGAAAGATAATTTAGATCCTTAGCTTTGCACAAATGTGCTGCAGCCTTACACAAAAAGAGTCTTGTTGTGATTCTAGAAAATCTAATAAAAGCTTGAAATATAGCAGCAGCAAAAAATGCATAATGCATTTAAATATTTTGATGTTATGAGATGTTCAACATATATAGAAAATTTATCACTTTCACTCCCATGATTTGATATCGCCATTCTAATTGAGTAAGTCACAACTGTACCTAGTCTGTTTTTCTTAGACTTCCACACAATTGTATTGATCAACAATTCATATATTGGTAAGTGTTTCGATTTCCATGTTTGGATATGTTCCAAATAAATTGTTATCAAGGATCAACGCTTTTTATGCATCATGTGGTTAAAATTTTAAATATTTTTCATCCTAACTCTTTGAGCTTGAGGACGTGAAACTAACATCTAGTTATTCTTCAAGCAGTATCACTGGACATTTGCTTTTGCATTCAAATTGTTATCTCTCATTATGGGCAGCCTGGTTCTGTCTTGTTGCTTTTTCATTTTTTTCTTTTTCACTTTATAGAAACATATTATAATGTATGCGTTTAAGGCTCCAAAATAAATAAACCAATTTTTTTCAAAGATGGCGGCCCTATTGTCGACATAAAGAAATGAAAGCTAGGCTTTGTAAATGAACAATTGGATTTCAGAACCAGCCCAGTCAAAGCAGGATCATTGGTTCTGAAAAATAAAACAAGTGATCCTTGCTTTTATTTCTTGGGCTCACATGTCTTCAACAGAAGGAAAACTTGAAGGGCGATTTAATTTTGCAATTCATTTAAAAGTAGAGAAAATGTTGTGAGTGCTTTTGTGTATTCAGATGTCGATTCTGGCCCTTGAATAGAGATGGTTTAAAAAACACTGGCTTCTGTTTTATTCATGCTGTGATGGTTGGGAGACAATTTCTCTGGATGAACATGGTGTCATGTCCTGATTGTTTGCTATGGTTATCGTAGACTATTTGAAATTTAAACAAATATGTTTAGCAGTCACAGAATGTGAGAGTTATTGGAGTCGAAGTGCAGATCTTAAGTTTTAAAGGGTTAAATTGTGCACTCATTTCTTTGCGGACATTATGCAGCCTAAATTCTGTGTTTTAACTGAAATGACAGAGACTTATATCTAGGCTGCAGTAATTGACATGTCTGTCTTCAAGTCTCAAGGGTTAAAATTTATCTGAGTCAATAAGATTTTTAGGTTTATTGCATCAATTTACAAATTTGTTCATGTTGCTTCTTTGAATACATAGAGAGGAAAAAAGATAACATAGATTAAATGACAGCCAGTCCCAAATGAAATATTCCTGAACATTTGTTACTTACTGCAGGAAAAGTGCATCACCCCATCATCAGAGCATCTGTTTCCAGGATATGATTGGCTGATTGGTAACCATAGCGATGAGCTCACGCCATGGATCCCCGTCATTGCTGCAAGGTCTTTTTAACTTTTACATTTTTACATTCCTATTTTTTTCTTCTCTCTGTTTTATTTGATTTAGTTTTCTTTCAATCCTCAAAAGGGCAGAATTTTAAGGAAGAATATACTCTTTCAAGTTGATCATGATTCTGTTAACTTTTGATCAACAATGCACTGAAAATTAATGTAAACATATTGAAATAGATACATACATTGCCCTCTAAAGAGTAAGGTACAACATTGGTCTAGTGCTTCTCACTGATCTAGACTGAACCTGATGTTCATCAAGCATTTCCCCTACACTCTCCTCCATCTTTGAGAAAAATCTCTATGATTTAAAACTTCAAAGACAAGTTCTCAATTTTTGTTGTTATTGTGACTTAAAATGTAGCAATGCCACTAGGTGCACAATTGTTGAGCCGGAAAACAGCCCCTGCCGCGCCCCCAAAATATGGGACGTGAAAATATGAGGGTGCATAGATTGAAAAAGTTCTTACGTCGTTGTTTGTGAACGGATTCGGATGAAACTTGGCAATCAATTAGACAAGATGTTAAACTAATGACATGCAAACGTACAAGTGTGTATAAGGTGTGTAACAGAAATAGTTCGTGTATTGAAAATTTAATGTGGCTTATTTAAAAAGTTAAGAGGAGTTGTGATTTGTACGCTTAACAGGTAAGTCATTAACATGTTTTCTTTATTTTCTCAAAATTTCAAACCCGTACGATAAGTACGTTTTGCGTAATGATTAAGAAAAGCTGGTTAGATCTAGAAAATATGAGATTGCCATTTCGCGCACGCAACCCTGACAATGATTGGTTGAGGTCATGTTCATCGTGATTTTACTTTGGGAGAGAAATGATAGATCTAATTGTATTTGACGAAGCGTTTGTGACATAATTAATTCATGTTTTACTAATATAGCTTCACGTTTAGTTTGCTTTTATTCATTATCGAGCTGAAATAAACAAGAAAGTCAGACTCGTTAAGTTATAAATTACGATATCTTGTCACTTTAAAAGATTGTGCGGTAAACCTGTCTCCCTTCCTAAATCTAGCCTTTGAACTCGCCCATCACGTGTTGTACTGTCAATGCTGCTCTACCTACAATGATATCATTGCGGCGGGCACTATGTATGACACAGTTAATTAAGGACGTTGTGAGACCTCCTTTAGTATTTTATGTAGACGAACTCCTAAAAGTATCGCATTTGAATAAGATTTGGCGAAGCTAAATCTAATTTTTACGAATACTTTTAAGCCTGTGTTCTGATTCTTTTCTGTCTTTGCATTATACATGACGCTATTTAGTGTTTGTACAAATGAAGTAAATGAACTTTGAATTTCGTGGATAAGCATTTATTAATTACTAATATCCACTGTTCCTGATCCTCCTTTTTTCTTTTTTTTATTTTTGTGTGTGTTTTGTGCCTGGTAAATTGGAATTGGAGAGGGGGCAAAAAGATGTGTAAAATCAAGAAAAATAATAAGAATTGTGTGAAAAAAGCAGAATATATATATTATATATATATATATGTATGTATAAGTAAAAAAAAAAAATATATATATATAAATCCATGTATAAATGTATACACACACATATAAAGAGGAAAAACAGAAAAATCTTATCTTTTTGATCAATCAAAGTTGGCAACAGTATGTAAAAGTCATGTAAGCAAAAGATCTTTTCCAATGGATACCAGGAAACGCACATCTGTAGGGTTATGAAAAACGGTTAGATCTACGTCCAGAACAGTAATACATACAAATGTAAAGGCTTCCATCTGAAATCTGATTTTATGATTCTGCCAAAAAAGCAGAATTAGAACTAGATACACTTTTACATTCACTTTTTCGCATGTTTGCATCACTGTAGATCTAGAAATCTTACATCTTTACTTAGAGTCTACTCATCCATCGTTTCTAACAGGAGACAAATCCTCATTTCCCTCATCTGAGCTGTCCTCAGGTTCACAACAAATTTCATATTCATCAGAAGAAAGTTGAGACTTTCATCAGAATCAAAATCTAAAAAATTAAACTCCTTCTTTAGGCTAGAATTGATGGGAATTCGGAGCGCGATACAGCAAGAAAAGTGCAACTGATAGCTTCAAAATGGAGGAAGAAGGGAATCCCGTCCCGGTCTAAAAGCTTCTGTTATGATTCTAAATTTAGGCAAATAAAGCAAGAAATTCTGCATTATTTTTGAATAAAAGTATCTGTTGGGGTTTCCTCTTTACAAAAATAGCAAGGTATTTCACTTGTACCAAAAATAGAGCACGATGAGGCGTCTATTTTAAGCCCTTAGATCTATCATTCGAATTCGAACGAAATCCCATAGGGCCTTAGCGAGAGCGTTAAGTCGATCCTTCATTTTCAACTGATGTTCTTCATTTTTGCACTTAATGTTCTTCAGAGTTAATATCAAGAGTGGGTATGTCTGTATAAGATTATTCAAAAACATTTTTAAAATTGCATGGATTCTGCTTTATATGGTTTGCAACCTGTGCCTGGTTTGGATTGATTTCATGCAAATTGTATTTTTTTTTTTTTTTTTGGGAAAACCCACTCTGTCCATAATCAATCGGTCTTTACACAGATCCTCCCCGGAGTGCTCCTTCTTTGTTCTGCCATGCTGCCACCACGACTTTGTCGGAAAGTTTGGAGATGTGAAGAAAGGTCAAAGCCGCTATGGAACTTATGTGGACTATGTAAAAACAATCGTGGAGTATTGCGGTTTCCAGGCAGAAGTTGACACTCTAAGGATACCCTCAACTAAAAGGGTGTGGTTTTGTGTGCTTTTTTTTCTTTTTGATTTTGAAGATTATGATTACTATATTTTCTTTTGTTGCTATGTTTTGCCCTTGCTGTTATTAATATCAGCATCAACAGCATCATTATTACCATTAATCTAATGATAATGATCATGGTAATCAAACATTATCTTTTTTTTAATGTCATTATTCAAGCTATTATTTTTATTTAATTGTTGCTGTGTTAATTTTATGTACTTGTTTTTGTCAAAATGAAAATTCAGTCTTACTTACAACTATTTTTTGATTACCTTATACTTATAGCCCAGCTTATCAATGTTTCATTCACCATTCTTAGCTTTTAGATCTAGGTGAGGTCAATAAATGTCAAGGCCTGTTTTATTTCGACATCTTAATATTAGTGAATTCTTAAATTTTTTTTTTTTTTTTAATGCAATCTGGGTCTTAAGAGTAACTGGGCTAATCTGTTGGTTGCTTACTGGCTGTTTCTTTTTTTCCACTTTGAGAATTGAACTTTTTTAGATATACTTTGACTAAGATTGTCTACTGCCAAAATATTCTCTAGTCACATACATAGAATGTTTCAAAGATGATCTGGAATGTATTTTTTATAAATACTCAATGCATTTGTCCTGATTGAAAATATGCACATGAAATTCTTTAGAAACTCCTGCATTTCAAAACATTTATTTTTTAATCTCTGTATTGCCTAAATATTGAGATTAATATCTTGACATGCAAAGCCCTATCACCATTTTAATAAAAAATATTTTAAAATTTCTTGTCAGCAAAAAAATGTAATTGAACTGAAAAGTTGATGATATGCAAAGAAATTAGAAGGAAGGGAAAAAACAGGATCAGAAGCGGCAGTTGTATGTGGACAGTGCGAGAGATGAAACTCTGACAAGTGTAGAAGTTTTAATTTAACTGAGTTAAAAGAACTTTGGAAGTCCCTGGTTATCGATGTCTGCACCAAACCTGACATTTGAAGAGGAAGAATCATATTATTAAACCGTTTATGTCTGGAGACCAGTTAAGTCTCATGTGAACTTTTCAAATCATTGATACAAACACAGACTGCATTCAATAAGCTCTGCAATGGCAAATACTCAATAGAGATATATTAATTTTGTTCCAAGATATTAAGGTTTTAAGTTCTTTAATAACCAGTGAAAAGAAGGATAAAAACTTGTTGCTTTTCTCTCAGAAGTGTTATATGCCACAACAACTCACCAAGGCTGGCCTTGAGACATAAATCATAGCTTGTAATTTTTTTTTTTGGTATTATTTTATATTCCACCTCAGATTTGTCTCATAGGCAGGGAGCGAACCTACAGGCCAGAAGATGAGGCGGCAGCAGATACTCGCCGGCAAGCTTTCATTGATAAACGTACATTGCTGAGTCAGCATAAGACTGTCAGGTTAGGTTCTGTAAGGGGAGATACATCTTGGATTCCAGGATCACAATCTAGTCAGGGCTCTAGTGCAGACTCTGGCAGCTTTCTTTCTGATAGCCTCTCACAAGTTTGTGAAGCTGAGGAAGACACACTAGATATTGACCTAGCAGAAAATAAAAAGAACTCTCAGGTCATTGCAGCCAGGTCGCTATCGTCAGAGGAGAGCAAATCTCCTTGTGATGATGATTATGATTCCTTAGGCCTCACATTTGAAGGCTCACAGTTGAGGAGGAAAAGGAAAATTGAGCTGCCTTTGGTTGGCGCCGGTGGAAAGGAAAGCTGTCAAGGGATTAGCAGCTCCGCTCGCATTGCAAGTGGCAGTCAGAAGATGAAAAAATGGGCTAAAGACTTTCAGCCGCGAGTCGAGCCAGGTGTGAGGAATTGTCATACCGTGCCAGAAGAAACAAAGTCAAAGATTGTCAACAGAGTGTTTGATCTTGTATTGAATTCAGATTTGGAGGAAAAAGTGAAGTTGAAGGATGGGAGGCAGTGGAATAAAGGAGGTAGGTGCATCACTTACACTAATAAAGGTTGGATGTTCTTTTTTTGTTTGTTTTAAATTATGTTCAGTAAGAAATATTCATAGATGCGCAGGGTATGACTTCACCAGGCCTGCTCCAATGGAGGCAATGTGAGGGGGAAGACTTCACCCAGGCCTGCTGCAATGGAGACGATGCGCAGGATATGACTTCACCAGGCCTGCTCCAATGGAGGCAATGTGAGGGGGAAGACTTCACCCAGGCCTGTGCAATGGAGATGATGCGCAGGGTATGACTTCACCAAGCCTGCTCCAATGAAGGTGATGTGCCGGATATGACTTCACCAAGCCTGCTCCAATGAAGGTGATGTGCCGGGGTTGACTTCACCAAGCCTGCTCCAATGAAGGTGATGTGCCGGGGTTGACTTCACCAAACCTGCTCCAATGGAGGCGATGTGAGGGGGAAGACTTCACCCAGGCCTGCTCCAA
>BLXT01008186.1:512255-527314 GCA_019648995.1 Plakobranchus ocellatus
ACAGTATATCATCACAGATTAGTAACTATCACACTTACAGTATATCATTACAGATTGATAACTATCACATTTACAGTATATCATCACAGATTGATAACTATCATGTTTACAGTATATCATCACAGATTGGTAACTATCACACTTACAGTACATCATCACAGAATGGTAACTATCACACTTACAGTATATCATCACAGATTGGTAACTATTACACTTACAGTACATCATCACAGAATGGTAACTATCACATCTATTGTGTTACTAAAATAATACTTTTATTTTCAGCACTCTATGCTTTCTTGGTAATAATCAAATTTTGATTCCCATTATTGCCACTGTCACTACTTTGATCACTATTTTTAACAAATACTTTAATTGCTAACACTATTTTGCTTGTGACCATCACCCATTCACACAGGCTCTGCCAGCCTATCGGAGATTGCGGCTCTCTTTGATCAGATCACCCTTCAGGAGCTCAAGTCTGAATGTGGAGGGCTGCAGACGCTACTCAGGAACCACAGTCATGTCTTTCAAGGTAATAGTACCTGAGCTTTGTTGTGCAGAGATTATTACATTCCATCTCTTATTATCACTTGTTAAATTCTATCTCTTATCTTATCAGTTCTGCTACTGCGCCAAGATGCTGGCACTGTGGCAGACCACTTCATGTAGCTCTTTCACAACTGTAGAGGTGGTATTTTGTAAAAATATGGTGATGGAAAATGCACGTTTGGGAGTTAAAGTAAAGTTTTGAAGATGACAACAGCTAAATGAAACAAGAGTTTTGTTAGATTACTAAGCATTGTTTAACTTGTGACCCAAAAGGATTTTAACAGGAATTTTATTTATTAGGTTACAGTGACTTGTCAAGAAACGTAATGCTAAACTTTGAATAGCTTTAATGCAAAATGGATTATGATATAGCAGATATATATATATATATATATGAAAAGGAAAGATTTCTATCATTTAAGCTGTTGACCATTAAATTGACCCACCTCACATTGATGTTAAATCCAGTTTGGAGGATAAAGATCATAGCAAGATGCATCTTAGATAAGAATATTCAGATAGGCAAATAACCAGTAAAAGTCATTCCTAAACGTGTACGGTAAATGAAGTCATTGTATTTTTAGAAGTCCTTGGATGAGTTTGAAATCCAAAACCCTCCTCTGTAGCATGTCTCGATAACAGTAAATTTTAACTTCTCAGTCCTAGAATCTATAACAGCATTAAAGGAATTTTTGCTAACACAGTACATTGAGGTCGTGCTATTAATATTATTGAGGGAATATTAAAAGGAATGCCTGAGACTTTTGGATTTAAATTTTTCAAACTGGCAGCTTTGCATATGAGAACAAAATAACATTTGGTGAGTTCTTTAACTGGCTTTTTCAGATTCACAACTGTGGTAAGTAACTTATCTGATTGCATGATTCTTGACTGACGAGTCAAGTTACCTTAAAATGAAAATAAATACATGAAACACTTTAAGAACATGGTGGCAAGAAATGGACACATGACAGGATTTGATATTGTAAAGATTTGTATGAGCATAAACGTTTTTAACTGGGTCTGATTGTTAGCTGAGCATAGCAGTAAGCTCTCCAAACTTGAAAAATTTATCAAAAAAAAAAAATAAAATGAGATGTCATATCAAGGAATGAAGCACTCTTTGTATAATTTTTTTTAAAGCAATCCTGGATCAGAAATTAAAGCAAATAAAATATGTGACTCTACCATCCAAAGTAAGCCTTTTGCAGGTATTTTTTAAATGTGAGGTTTTTAAATTGTTGCAAATGTCTCTCAATCTTTCAAATGGTGAAAGATGTGTCTTGCTCTAGCACACTTCTTAACAAAATTAAGCATGCTTAAAGTTTTATAACTATGTGACATACAGAATCAGTCAGGGTCTAGCTGAACATTGCCTATCTGTAACAAATAGTTCTTATAAGAACAGACAACACTCTAAGTCTTGCTGAAAATTGAAAGAAAAATTTATTAATTTAAATGGAGAACAATTGTGGCAGTAGAGGAGGTAGATTTGGAACAGAAAGATACTTCATAATTATTATTTCTGCATAAGCACAAACAATCAGAATCCAATGGTATGAGATTTACAGTTACAGTGCACCTCGAATTCAACGAGCTGGGACTCAAAACATCGTGCATTCAAGGAACGGAAAAATCCCCTGCCTTTTTACCTTCTTTGACTCTCTTGAAATATCATGTATCTAACAAGCTAATCTCAGACCCATCCTTGGGTTCAACGATCATAAGTGTGGGCAAGTCTTCTATAAAATGCTTCTCTACATGTTTGTATTTATAAATCTGGGTGAAATTTAATTTCAAGGTTTGCTGTCAGCTGACAAGTCACATATTGATAAGTGTACTGCTACACTATAAAGGGTAGAGCAAAGCATGGCCACACAAGGTGAAAGTAATGAAGAGAGGGGGAAGGGAGGAGGAGGTGGCAGCCGACAAACAGCCGACACATGGGAAAACATGATACGTGAACAAAGAGACAAAATCACAGAAACATCGACAGTGTTTGGGAAGGGTAGAGAGTGGCTTTATATCTAGACAATCTGGTGGTAAATGTAATCAGACAGTCAAGCATCTCTGAAAACTTTTGCCCACCCTTTCCTCTACTTTATAAACAAAAGCATAGATTTCATGCAGGCTTGCTGGGCAAATGGGATTTTGCAAGTCCATGACACTGGGTTATTTATCTTGTGATTCACACCACCTGATCTAGATAATCTGTCTGGTACTAATGACATTACACCTTATCAGACAGTCTAGCATCTCAGACAACCTTTGCCTACCCCCTCCTCTGCTTTCAAACGAATGCATAGATTTCATGTAGGCTTGCTGGGCAAACGGGACTTTGTAAGTGTAAGTCCATAAGGCTGGGTTATTTATCTTGTGATTCACACCACATGGGCTATCAGAATTGAAGAAGAACGAAAAAGGTGGGGTGGGGGAGAAGAAGGTGCAAAAGGAGGGTTGTGGATGGAGTGGGGTTGGCTTGTACAGATCTGAATAACTCTGCGCGAGTGTTGAGATTGTAGGCTAGAGTATAACATTTGCTCCAATAAACCTTGCATCCAACGAATTTTTAAAAGTGATTGATCTAGTTTGTTGAGTCCGAGGTGTACTGTATACTATACATAATAATTATTTTACTTAGGGAAAAGTCTTCTTAAATCAGAAGTCTTTCTTATTATTGTAACTATCTTCACGTGAACAAGCAGATCAATTTTCCTATCTTAGACTCCTGATCAGATTGGCCGATGCTGTTCTTTGTGAATGCTTTTTTTTTTTAATGCCATCCTAGGCAAAGACCTGATATTTTCTGCTGAAGTGATTTCAGAAAGCTTATTCCATCATGACATTTTCTTCCCCTCTTCATTTCAGTTATTTTGTTGTACTCTGCTTTTTGCTTGCCACACAATTAATGTACATCTCGTCCTCAGTTCAAGCTTTCGAGTGGGATAAAAAATCTAACATCACAGCTCGTTTCTTATATACAACAATTTTGTTTTTTCAGATCTTCTGAGATTTCTTGAAACATCCTCTTCAATGATCTTTAGAGCAATGTTTCAATCATCACTGATTTGTAATGTTTAGTAGTTATAATTGTGTGCAAATGACCCGATTTACTACAGAAAAAAAAGATCTGTTCACACTTTTAATTTTTACATAAAATAAAAATTGTTGGATGGTGATAGTTTAAGAGTACACATTCTGCTAGACGGCAGAAATTGTTTGGTTTAGTTAATGGCGCAGACTTTTTCTGTAAGAATTTGTATTTTTCCTTTTAGTCCTTGGATCCGTGTTTTATATTTGCACCAGCATCAATCAATGTTGATTAAGTTAAAATCTTAAATAAACACCGCAAACTCTCAAGAAAGCATAAACAAAAAGGGGAGAAAAACTTACTTTGTATAAAAAATGGACAAAATAACAACCCCCCCCCCCCCTTTCCAAGTTAATTCTAAACAACAAATTTATAGCATATATATATGAAATTTATCCTTTACCCATTATGAGTTTGAATACTCATTGATGCATTAACTCACTGACTGCCTTCATTGACAATGTGTGATCGTTTTAGCGCTATAGGTAGTTTATCTTCATTACACACGTGCGATTTGCACCTTCTCTAACTCACAACTATATATGTAAATATTGTAAACATCTGATCTTTTAGTTTTCATATGTTAGCCAAGCCAATTTTCTTTCATTTCATAGTGGAATGAGCTCTCTCAGGCTGAATACCTACTTTTTACAAATTTTGTTGTTTTGTTTTTTTACTGGCAACACTTCAACCCTCTCAGTACTCATGTTCAGTGAATCCAGTGTGACTGCCTAGATCTAAACATGGAAAGTGTAACAACTTCTTGAGAATGTCAATATGATTCAGATGCAGATGAAACTTACCAGCCTTTTATTTATAAATATTTGGCATGCTCCGTGGGGTTCATTAGAGAGATTTTTCTCAAGCTTTGCAAAGGCCTAAACACAAAAGGAACGTAAAAGATAATAAGACATAATGAGTTTTTTAGTAAGCTAGATTCAGTGGAGCAAAACATATTAAAAAATCAAAGCATTTGAAATGTAAAAACAAAAATTATGCCACCGTACCTCTAGCCTACAAAACGCTGATGCTCAGGGAATTACTTTGCTCAGGAGCCCAGGTAGTCAGAGGGTTGGGTTTTGTATATAGCCAGTCCACAACAAGGTGATCTCAGGCTTTCAGGCCCTCCATCAGGCCAGGGCGCCGGTTGCGGGGCTGAAACCCACGACAGAAGGGCCAGGTAGTCAGTTAGTTAACTAGCAATTTGCTCTCATAGTTTCAATAACAATTAAGTGCATGATGTTTTCTTTGCAAGTTTTACATATGCTGCAAGCATGACTGGGCTTCATCTCTCTCATATTATACATATATTTATATGTATATATTTTATATATATATATATATATATATATATATATATATATATATATATATTATTTTTATGTATCCATCAGTGGAACCCATTTTAACGACAACTATTGCTATAACAAACGATTTGGAAAGTCCCGTTTCTATCTTTATTTCAGCCTTATAATTCGCTTTTGAAATAACAAGTACATGTATAGGAATCACTTCTGTTGGTAATAATGATTTTAAGGAAATCTGGAAATAAAGAAAAATAAGAGAAGCAAAAGGTGTCTAAAATTTGCCGTGCCCAATGATCTCAAGCATGAAACATTACTTGCCATGAAATAGGCCTAGATCTACCTGCACTGTTTTGTGTCACTATTAAAATTAAAAATGTCGAGTATTATGCTGTGCCCCTTTCCCTCGTGGTCCCCTCTCATTATACACCATGCTGAGTGTAACCGGTTCATATTGCAAGTCTAGACCAAGCGAACCCTTCAAGCCTAGCCTATGATCACCCAGCAATTGGGAGTGGGGATGGGAGAGGAGGGGAAGCTACTGAACAAAGATGGGCCGTCAATGTTTCGAGCAGGTGGAGAAAGTAAAGTAACAGGAGGATGGAGCATCACTAGACCTACATCTCCAGGCTACAGAGAGATAGGGAGGGAAGAGCATCATCCTAGTGCACAGTCGAGCAAGCCAAGCACAGTAATTGGTCAATGAAAACTGACTGGGCGTATTCATGACACTCCTCCCCTCTCCCTTCCCTGTTAATTACTTAATCTACGTTAGACATTCTATACTATAATTACAAACTACACCAATAAATGAAAGGGAAATTATTGTTATGCTTATGCTCAAGTCTGGTCAGACCTCACTTGCTTTTAGGGGAGGTAACCATGAAAATGATTGGTGGTGCCAGCATTTACCTTTCATGCAGTTTAAATTTTTTTTTAAAATCTTCTTTAATTCCATTTCTAGGAATAACGACAACCCTTGAAATAACGACACTTTATGATAACAATAAAGGTTGTCGTTATGACCAAGATACACTGATATATATTATGTGTGTGTGTGTGTGTGGAATGAGGGTATATATATATATACATATTATATAATATAATATATATGTATTCCCCTTCAGCAATTGTGACAGATAAAAAAAATCCAACGTTCATGGGACTCTCAACATGTTTCTACTTTCCTCAGGAATCTCTGACTGCTGTAGTCTGTTTTGTGTACTTTTTTTTGTGAAGATGTTTCTGGAGATGGGTCTCTTCTTTTTACTTTTTTACTTGCTTACTAACATTCACCCTTTTGTAATGCTTTGTGCACATTGCTTAGTGAGCACACAGGCTTTATATCATTTGCGCTTGTAGTTTTAATGTCTAGGTGCTTCAACTGCTGTAAGTGAGCCCTGAATTTTATAACAAATTTAATAAATTGTGTAGTTAGTGCATTGAAAAATTGAAGCCATTGAGTGAAATAGTTTGTTCAGCCAAATTCCGTATTTTTTTTTAAAAACATATGCAGTGTGCAAAAAAAAAGGCTTTAAAATGGGTGACAGTATTTCATTCATAACTGGAAATGACTCTCTCACTACGAGACTTCCTCAAACTATAAATGTATTTATGAGAAAATTTTAATGAAAAATATCGTGAATTTTTGCAACAGTGTCTGTTATTTTTGTCATTTCATTCAATTTGTTCCTGCTGTTACTTCTTTGTGGGTGACATGGTACAATGTAATAATGCTTTGATTTTGTTTTTTGCAAACCAAAATTTAGTTTTCTGCCAAAATAATCTGGAGTTTATATGAAACTTGAATTTTTTGGGGGGAAGGGGGAGTTGGGCTAAATATTTTAACAGTTTTTTATTGTTCTAGTACAATAATACGATTGTAAGTGCTGAGAGAAAAATAATAAACAAAAGACTATAAATTTCATTTTCTTATCACTTTCAATAAAAGTTTGCTGCAAAGGCATTACTTAAAAAAAAAATTCAAAATAAATATTTAAGTACTTCTTATTTCCATATCACTTTGATAGAGTAAAAGAATACAATCACTACTAAAAAATTGGAACAACATATACTATTTTATATGTGCAAACGTTTTTTTCTGAGGCTTTATCATTAAAAAAAAAAAAAAGACAAATAGAATTACAACACCAAGGATATGAGATGCTGCTTAGGTACTGTATATTATGTCCTACTAATTGAATCAAATTGTCTTCCTATGTATTATAATTGAATATGAAAAACCCAAGTATTTTTTCTTAAACAGAAACCTTTGCTTAGGTATAAATTTTTCTTTTTATAGATTTTTACATGGTTATACCAACACAAATAAAATCATTTTAAATAGAGGAGTTAATAAAATTCAAAACAAAAACATCAGTCCTCAATTTTTGTGCATGCAATCGAATGATGTACATTGAAAATTGGCCTAACATTTGCAAGTTTTTGTGATTTTTAAAATGTTTTAATTCCTTATTAGTTGATATCACATAAAGAAGGGGTGCTGAAAAAAAAATGTCTTTGTATTTTGAAAAGGCGTCATAAAATTTTGTCAGAACATTTCACTTTTATTTTGTGTCCTAAAATATTTTGTATGTTTATGTACATATATATGTATTTTTTTTTAATTACAGTTACCATTGGTTTTTTACATTATTTCTCAAGTGTGTTTTCATTTATCTCAAACAGGCTAAGAGTTGCAAAATTTTTAGCTTGTTTTGTTTTCACTGTTGATTTGAAGATAGACTATATATGCCAGTTACACAGACATGATAATAGTTAAGCGTGATAAAATATAATGCTCTTGCTGAGGTGGAGTCATGTGACCAGATCACAGTGGAAACCTTAAATGCCAAAATCTTCTAAGGTGATTTCTCATAAGTTGAAATGCACAAGAAGCCAAAATTTTTTTTATGCCTTTTGACTTTGTTGAATTCAACCTCCAATGCAAAATGACTGCAGTTGACTACAGCAATAAGTGCCAGTGCTTTATTATGCCTTCCTGCAATTGAATTTGACCCTCTTCCTTATTTGAATGTCTAGTGACAGGTGGGAGAGTGAAACTGCGAGATTTTAGTCAGGCTGATCCATGGAAGGGGAGCAACCCCCAGAAAAGGCAGGCGAACAGAGCGAAGAGGGGAGAGCATCAGGACATGCGGAAAACAACGCTGTGCTGGTTCCACGAGTACCACCCAGATGGCTGCCCTCGATCAGACACAGATTGCCTGTTTGCTCATGGCCAGGCTGAGCTGAAAGACAAACCAGATTGGCGAAATCTGTAAGTGTTGTGTAAGCTGCAGTTTGAACAAATATTAAGACAAACAGGAAAAAGCTCAAATACCTAGTTAGGAAAAAGAAACAAAATTTGGTTGAGGAACCTCTGTGTGTATTTTTTTAAATGTTTGTTTCCGCTAACTCTTACATTTGGCAATATTATAGTTTTTTTGGTGTTGAAAGTACTAATTACTTTACAAGCAACATTATGATACATACAAAGTGCACTGTTTTTTTAGTCTTGAACAAGAGGATACAAGTTTTTCAACACGTTCATTATCTCCTCACTTTTATATGTATGTGGTCTGCCTTAAGACTCGTCCAAATGCCTCAGAATTTGTGTTTTGAACATCACAAATTGTTGACATAAGCTCTAGACTGCATCCTTTTTGTTTCGTAATTACTGAAATGATGAAAACTAAAAAGAGATGCATGTATTCACTGATTCTTTTCCAAAATGTTAATGTTTTGCCTCTATCTAAAAAGCATTTTAAAGAAGGAGAAAGAAATAAACCAATGAAGAAAAATTTTTGAAAACTCCAAAAAAAATTTTTTGTGTGAAAGTGTTACTGTGTAATGGATTTTTTCTGACCCATCGAGATAAATATAGTTTCTCAAGACATCTTTGTATATATCTAGGTAAAGGCAAAAGCATACACCAGAGATAAAAGCACATTTTGCCAGAATGTGTATCATGATATGATGTAGCGGAAACCTGTGATTCTTAAGACTGGGTGGTTAAATTTACTTATCTTTTAAACCATTTTGAACAGAAATGCTGTAGCAAAAGATGTGGGCAGTATATGGTCTGTGCCTATGTTGAAAGTTTCATATAATTTCTTTCTTCAATCTTCACTTAATCTGAATCTGAGTTTTGATCCGGCCTAGCTAAAAAATAAAATATAACAGTGTTTACTATCATTGTTTGATTGCTTTCTGTAATAGTTTATCCATGTATTGCTCTTATTTTACGCTTCCCTTTTTGTTTTTTAGTTTTTTGTTTGTTTAATAAAGTGAACATTTTTCAAAATTTTATTTAAATTCTAAACTCTGTTTAAATTTGTATCTAATTTGCCCACTTTCCAGAAAAGTTAAACCCACATTTGAAACTACTGCATCAGGTCAAATTTGTAAGTAGTTGTTTTTTTTCCTTTAAATTCTTGCTAATTAGTTACAGCTAACACTGCTTAAGTCAAAGGCCAAAGTCATCATAACTAACAAGATAAACCGAGAAAACGATCCAGTATTTGTTTTTTTACTGTAAAACACACAAATCGATACCTCGGTGTAAGACTTCGACATACGCCAATTTTTTCAAAAACTTTTTATTTCAATAATATGGTCTCCTAAGTTCCACACACCTTGTGTCAAAAGATGGGCGCTCAACGATTAATAGTTTTGGAGTTAACATATTCCGACGTCATTTATCCTCGAAAAGATTAGGAGTGAATTCCACTACGGTACTTTGACGAAATCTGCATCTAAGAAAAGTGAAGAGACCTATTTTAAATATCCGACATAAGCATATGTCGGAATTTGCTTCTCAAATTTCTTATCGCAAATTCTGGAATGAGTGTTGCAGTATGTAGATATGTCGGAAAATGAAACTGGCACAAAATATTTTCCTCTTTGGCAAGAGACATGCGTTAAAAGAAAAACTGGCACTGCTATGTTCTGTTTATGGTCCACAAATTTTGTTTTGATGCAATTCAGACCATGATAAAAACTTATATAGTGGTTTTTCAAGCAAAGTACGTGTCGAAACACAAGTGAGTACTGTTTTTATTTGCAAAACAATTATGTGGATTTTTTAAAAGAATACTATATTGTTGCTTAAAAGAACATAGATTGTTGACAATTTTTGGTTTCGATAATGGGAGATGTTTATGGGAACTGAGGTTTTATAAGTGTTATGTTGCTATTATGTTGGTGAAGAGAATCATTTGATACTTCTGCTAACTGTTATTAACATTTTATGTTAAAAGCAAAGGAGTACAAACCCGATCAGTCTGAAGTTAAGCGTTGCAGAGAGGAGGTGTGGGCTGCATGCGAGAATTGCTTCATGCTTGTCTGCTACTACCATTGCATCGAAAATATTGATTCTTGGTAGCAGCACGGAAAAATAATGGAACAAACGAGAGAACAGTAAGAAAAGGCGAAATAAGGCAAAAGACATAGAGCCAAAGGGGGAACCTTATGCTAAAGATAAAGCAGAAGACATAGGTATACCAGAGGATCATATTCATCATGAAAACCAGGATGATGCTTCTAATGAAGAACAGGCAGAGCAAGAGAACCATGACCTGCTGCCGAGGCCACAACAGGGAAGTGAATTACAAGAGGAAGTTGAAAGAGAAAACAGGGAAGATGACATAAATGTCGATGCCAATGATGAGGACCTACAAAAGCGAGGACATAAAAGAACCCGGAACCCTGCTGAATGGAAAAGGAACGTACAAAAACGATTGAAATATACTGGTAAGGCATACGTCTAAACCACTGGAAAAGGAAAGTCAGCAAAAACCATAGGACCTAGCTGTGGTATATCATGTGCATTGAGATATTCTTTCCACTTTGATTATGAAGCTCGAGAAACAATTTTTAAGGGCTATTGGAGCTACGGGGACAAGAGAGAGCAAAGACACTTTATTTTAAAACACGTTGAGCGCTGTTTTGCAATACGGAAAAGAGTGGGCTCTAATGGAAGGATGATAACAATGAAATATTTCTACTCAAAAGACTCCCGGGTACAAGAGTGTAGACATTTCTTCATGAACACTTAATATAGGTAAAGATTTTATCTATGGAGCACTCAACCAACATTCCAATGGAGTATTGAAGCCCTCAAAACAAGGACAATATGACAAACATAAAAAGGTGAAAGAAACTGTTGTACAAGATGTACGTGACCAAATAAACTCACTCGCTGCTATAGACTCACATTATTGCCGTGCTAGAACAAATAAAAAGTGTCTTAATGCTTCGCTGTCAGTGGCAAAAATGTATCGTCTCTATGAAGAAGCTTACAAAGAGCATGAGAGGACATCCATTGATAAGTACAGGCGCATCTTTGATGAGGAATTCAACTTGGCCTTTCATAAACCTAAGAAAGGTCAATGTGAAATCTGCACATCCCAAAGAAACAACCCGACTGATGAAGAGAAAGAATCGTTTGAGGAGCCCCTGAGCAACAAATTCAAAGCAAGAGAAATAATAGAACAAGAAAAACTCTCTGCAAAGACACCCCTTAAGAGAAGCTGTGCTTTTGATATGGAGCTAATCCTTCATTGCTGGCATGGGAAAAGCTCAATTTTTTAGTACAAGAGGCGCTTGGGTGTATATAACTTTACTATATACGACTACAAAAACGATGATGGTTTGTGCTACATGTGGCCTGAGAGTGAAGGTCGGAGGGGCCCAAATGAAGTTGCCACATGCCTCTTTGATTACATGAAATAGAGGTCTTTACAGTCTGTGAAAGAAATTCATATGTTCTCTGATAATTGTGGCGGTCAGAACTGCAATCGATATGTAGCCTTTGCTTTGTGGTTATCTAGAAACCATCTCAGTCTATCCAAGATAACACATACATTTTTAGACAAAGGGCACACAGACACTGAGAAAGACTCCATTCATGCAACATAGAAAAAGCTACAAGACGTCCAGAACTTTATACATCCGATTACTGGTACACAGCAGTGAGAGCAGCCAGAGTTTCTAAACAGCCATACAAGGTCAAGGATATGACAGCAAAAGACTTTGTTGATTTTAAGTCAATGTCAAACAACGTGACGAACTTGGCAATTGATGACGATGGGCAGAAAATTATGTGGAGCAGAACCAGGCAGCTTCTCGTAATGGAGAAAGACCCCCATGCAATCTTCCTTGCAACAGCCTATGGTGGTGTCCCCAGAAGGAAGGATGTGTATAGGCGAAACTGAAGGTCCCTAGATACACCTCAAACTGCAATCACATTTGTGAAAGTTTTCAATACACCTGGCATTCCGCAAGCCAAAAAGACAGGCCTCCTTAGTTTGTGTCAGTCTCGATATTTTTTTTTATTAGAAGTATTATGTTTAAAGAAACATGCCATTAGTATTAATACCGGCTCTCTTATAGAGGTTCATTTTTTTTCCTGATTTTATTCTTTAGCGGCGCAAGCGTCGTACCTATGACATTTTTTTTTTGTTTCATAACTAAGCAAAGAAAGCATAACTTTGACTACTTCCTTTTTCTACCAGGATTAAGTTGAAATCCTTCAATTTAATGATGTTAAAGCTTCTCTTCATTTTATCAGTTTGACATCATGGTTCTGATTCAATTAAAAGCTTAATGTATTCACATATAAGTATTTTTGTATAATATGAACTAAATTTTGTCTTTTTATGTTGCATTCCTTTTCAAGTTGCACAAATAAGGTCATGTTTTGTGGTTTGGATTGAAAAAAAAGAACTTTTTCTTAAGATGACAAACGTCATTTTTTTATAAAATAAACACAGAAACAATTAAGTGCATGATAAAAAGTCGTGGTTAACGTGTTTAACCCTTATCATGAAGATCGCGAATAACTTGAAAATTTTACAGGTGTCTTCCATTTGATTAAACTCAATAAAGTCAGCTTGGCCTGATTATGCAAAAATCCGCCACTCTACACTCTGTACACATATTTATTATTGAGCTTGTCTGAAATGTCGATGAAAGAAAACGACACAAGCACATAGAGGAATCTGCATTGGATAAACTGGTAGTAAATTACGACAAATGCACTTGTCTGTGTGTTGCACTAAACATAGTTAGAAGCTAAAACCCCTATATGAACACATTTGCTAATTTCTTCGCAAGGGTTCATAGTTAAAAGATAAAATAAACCTGCGGGTTTACAGACGCATATGTTCAAAGTTATATCTAAAGGAGAGTCCAAAATACTCATAAATATGGAAATTAAACAGTTTTTTCTCTCTCCTGAAAATTTTGGAAAATGGCGCATGTCGGAGTCTTACACCTAGGTATCGAAATATGAACAAACAGAGCTAATTTGCAAGTGTAATGGACTTTGGAGAAAGATGGCGAGAGGTTAGGGGTGAGTAGAGATGATGGAACAATTTGGAACAAGATGAACTGAAAGATGAGTCGGTGAAAAATTATGTTGTTTAAGCTCCTAGTGTTCATATTTTTGTGTGTGTGTGTGTGAGTGGAACATTATGATTATGATAGTAAGATAGCAGAGGGAGAGTTAGGCGGCTTTGATTGTTAGACAAAATAGTCCAGGATGGGTGATGCTAGTTCAGGATTTGCTAATGTGATGCAATGTGGGGTGAGTTAGATTAGAGCTCAGGTTAGATAAGCCATGGTTTGTTCCCAAAGGGGAAAAATGTACAGGCAACAAAAACATGAAATGGTAGAGAATACAGGCAAGCACAACACACAAGATGGATTGACATAGATTTGGGTAAGATAGTTGTAAAGTAAGTGCTATTCATATCCCCACTTGCATGTTCATGAAAAATACCAGTCCTTCCACCAGTTCCTTTTTCCTTGGAACAGCTTTTTTTTTATTTTATTTTTTTTTACAAATTTACCTTACCCTCTAAAGAAAAGTATGATCAAGGTTTAAAAAATTTTGTGAAATATAAGGTGTTATAGGCCAGTCTTTTTATGTATTCATTTTTTTTTCACTTCGTGTTTGAAGAATAAAATATGGCTTATTTTAGCTACGTGAATTGTGGGATAACATAATACTGCCACAGCTCAAGAATAGGGGATTTCATGGACTGACCACTGGTCTTACAAAACTGGGTTCTAAATTAATTGTAGATAGATGTGAAGTTAAGGTTTTGAGGAATGCTGAAATTTACAATCATAATTTTCCATTAGTAAGGATATAAAATAACAAAAAGAAAAGCCTCTAAAGCCGAGCACAGAAAGAACGCTTGCTTGCGATAAAAGTGAGCACGCAGGGACAGGTGCGATAAATTATGTGTTGAAATGTTTTGTGCTGCACAGAGGGCACGCTCGTTTTATTGCAATCTATAGTGTCGCTTGAAAAGCATGAAGAATCAAATGTTAATTCTTTATTGCGCTTCAAGCAGAATGCTGTGCCCTCTCTGTAACAGAATTATTGTAGATCAGTGAGGTGTGCAGCTATTTTCTTAGTCCCTGAAATTAATATAACCTTCAACCATCATCTTCAGAATTTTTTTAAAGGAGTGGCTTACCTACAAGGCAGTCCTCTGCCATAATTGGCTGATGCCAGTTAGTAAATTCTTGGTTATCCTGGCTTCCATCTTTACTAAAATGTTAGTGAATGTGTCCACACTCATTCTCACATATGAGTGAAAGCGACAGGGGCTCTTTTTGAGCCGAGGAAATAGTTGTTGATATTCATCCTACTCTCTTTGTTTCTTATTGATTACATGAACACCAACTTTCTTGTTGTTTTCAAAAATAAAGATTTGAGGCAAAAGGCTGTCTAGTCAAAAACAGCTCATCTTCAGACGAGTCTGCCATGATTAGAAAGTCATCCACATTTTAGTGAAAACTCACTTCATTGTCAGATGAATTCACCATGGCGCGAAACTACCTGACCATGACCTCGCAAGGCGCCAGAACAAGCCCGAATCGCAAGCTTTCTCTGTGTGCTATAAAGAATCAACAAGCGAATATTCAGCAAGTACTCGCAATCTTGCGCTTGCTTTAATTGCAAGCAAGCGTTCTTTCTGTGCGCAGCTTAAGGTAACCTTTTCCCTGCCCATATGTATGGATTGGGTCAAAGAAAGCTTGTATTTTGCCCTCAGATGATTGATCCCAAACAACTTTTTTTTTGGGGGGGGGGGGGGGGG
>BLXT01008186.1:617294-628174 GCA_019648995.1 Plakobranchus ocellatus
ACTCACACAAAATTACAAGATAGATTTAGATGCTATATTTCATCCAGGAACACTGCAAGCCTGGTATAAGATCAAACAAACTACACCAGCCTACTTTGCGGACAGTTTAAAAAAAATCCAGGATCAACTTTCCAGCGATACGCATTTTTGTATTATGTGAGTGGAAAGAAAATTGCACAAAATGAAAACAAAGCGCACACGTTCAGTTTAATAGCTAAAGTGTAAAATTTTCTCCATTGGCGGGATGAATTACGCATAAAGCATAATGCCGGCATGTAGGACCATGACATATCAATAACACAGAAGTTACTCTGTCTCTTTAGACAGAATGTTGAATAAATGTTAAGGACTGCAAATTGGATTTTATCGATAGTAATTTTAAAAATGTCCAATGCTATTAAATAGGTAAAGAGTATACTCAGATGGATCCAAAGGTTAAGACAAGACAATTTTTTTCCTTTCCATCATCCATCGGGACAACTGAACGGGATTTTAGAGGGGCAGCCTGGAAAACTGAATTTATAGGCGTTCACCGGAATTTTTGCCGTCAAAAACGGAAAGTTGGCAGGTCTGGATAGATCTAACAAGGAGGAGGGATCAAAATGAATTATTAGACCTCAGATTTCAAGGTTTTTCACTGCAAAATGGAAACATTGAAATTTACGTAAAAATAGTGAGCTGTATGTGACGTACGTTACGCTGATTGTTGGTCTTTTCATCTCACGGTAATACCATATGACGTAGTGACCATCTTCATCAAGAAACTCTTTCATTTTACTCTCAATCTACACAGACAAAAGAAGCAACTTTCAATAATGTAAATACATGTGGAAACTCAAGGCTACTATGACTATTTTTGAACCATCTTCCTGATAAAATGATAGAAATGCAACTGAAATAAATCATAAACACAATCACAGCTTAAAATATTCTGAATTTTTTTAATAGAAAAAAAAAACATAATTTAAATCTTCCCTTCTTTCAAAATATAATCATAAAAATAATGGATGCTTGAATTAAGCAAAAGCCCTCTTGAACAGTGATTTGGTTCTGGAATTTTATGTAGTAGTTGACCTGGAGATGGCGATTACCGCAAAAAAGTTCATAAGAATCGCGATTTATGACAAAGCACAAGCTGAAAGTTCCTATTGGAGGAAAGACCAAATCTAAACCGTTCATTTGGGCTTAAAAAAACATAAAGCCTAAAAAAAATGAATTTAAAGAATTTTTGTTTAAACTTTATTATAATATATGTTGTTTTTTTTTTTTCTGTTTCAGGACAAAGCTAAAAGATTTTATGCAAAACATTTATAAAGTAGTCTTACAAAAAGAATCTGGTTTAAATCCTATCTGACTCAATTAAAAATTGCTTTTGTGAAGTTGCAGATGTGAAAACGGCCCATTTCTTTATGTACAAATCAAACTTCAGATTTACAATAAACTTGCTGCAGATTTAAATCTAGCTCTTATATTTCCATTTTTGCTATGCCATTCTTCCTCCTCTTCTTCGTTGCAGTTAGCTAGAACTTATCTTACTTCTTTCCGTTTGTGACACATTTTGTGATAAATAATCAAAGATCTTTTGCATCATCTAAACAAATATAAAAAAAAAATTATAAAAAAAAAAAAAAAGGAAAAACAGAACTTAAAAATAAGGGCAGCAACACTCATACCATAGATTCAGTCATTGTCCTGTGCCATCCCGGAAATGTAGACAGTTCACTTTCTGTCTCTTCTCGACTGAAGTCATATTCCTTACCATGTTGTTTTTTAGTCCTTTCATGAGGCGAGGGTTCCTGCTCTGCCTGCGGTTAAAGGTATCAAATAAAGGAAAATAATATAAAAAACTTATTCTACCTCATGGAGGAGCGGTACCTCACTGGTAGGGCAGTCGGCTACCTCCTTTGGTTACTGAGCATAACTTTCTTTTAAAATTTAAGTCGTTAATGAAATTATAGCAAGTTAACCTAAACATAAAGAGAATTCTTTTTCAATATTTTGATCAAAACTCACTACCTCGCTTGAGGCTGCTGCAGCTCCTGCTCCTTCAGGAATGGGTGGGGCTGGATAATCAGGAGGTGAGCTCTCCTCAGGTTCAACAGACCTGGACCAAAACAAACATTAGAAATGCAATTAATTTTACCCACACTGGCACATCAAAAAAAAAGAAGAGGAAAAAAAAAGACCTTTTAAAAAATAAAAAAAAATAAAAAAGTGAACAAGATCTTCAAAGTATCTGATCAAAATATATTTGGTTGAACTTTATTTGTGTTTGTTTTAGTTGCTTAGTGTAGAAAAGTTTTATGCAAAATCATTCTTTGTTAACAGCTATTGCTTTCTTTCAAATCCTTTTTTTCTTTCACTGGGCTGAGGTTTGACTTTGAAAAGGGCACTGGGGTAGAAAGCTCCTGATTTTGAACTTCCACAATGTAAAATTATGAAATTAAATGATGATGATGATGAAAATAATGATAATAATTATAATAAATACCATCACCATCATCATCAATATTATTATCATTATTATTGTAATTATTTTTATTATAGAATAGTTACTGGGATTCAATGTTTAAAAGGTGAACAGAGTCTGAAAGCAGCACTTTCATACTTATATATCACACTATGATAAGGTTCCACAAACACACATCAATCTTACCACCTCTATTTTTACTACTTAATATTAAATAAACAGTCACTGTGTTTCCCATTTTTCAGTACCACTAGCATAAATTTCCTATTTGCCAAACTGATACAGTTAAAATAAACCTTTCTTAGAATAAACCATACTTCCTGGTCCCAGAGGAGTTCATCACTGTATATGCAGATTTCTTTAAAACACTTAGTGTCATTTCATCATTTCAACCAAAAATGTCAGCTGAGATAACCTAGTAGTCTAGTACAGAGTTAAAACAAACAACACACATTTATCTTACATTTCTCCCATATGCTGACAGTCATTGGATGAATCCCTTTTGTTTGCGCTGCTTGGTTCGCTATCCTTGCTCTGTAGATAAAAAAATGACTCTCACAAATTTATTTTTAATTTCACTTTAACGAATTGGTGCGTCAGTGGCAAGTTTCAAACATTTTGCAACAAAAGAAAAGATTGTCTGAAAGAAAGATAACCAAAGTTCCTTTTAACTGTTGGTACATTCCACATGTATCTCTCTCTCCTCTCTGTCTCAAATTTTGGTCTGCCTCTTATCTTTACGTTAAAAAAAAACCAACAAAAAACAATTCTATATTCATCAGCACTAATACTTAGAGCAATAAATTGAAAAAAGGGAGAGCTCACACATATGTTCAACGATACTTCCCCTCCCCCCCCCCATGTTGGGTGGAATACCCTACTCTTAGGTGATTTTAGTCATCTGGGCTTTTCTTTGTTATCTAATTCACACTAAACTGTCAGCCTGATCTTGACAATGGTTTTGGTGTACCTTTTCTTTTTGTATGAGATATAATCATTGCTTGGCATTCTAGGGGAAAAGAGGATGTCAATACAAAAACAGGAAAAAAAATTGTTCATGCACTTTCCTAGTAAGAGTGGTTTTGATATAAGTAAATAAAATAATTTTATTCAAGCTTGTAAACTTCAATTTAACGACAGCGAAAAAAATCCCATTGTTGTGGGCATTTCAACTTAATAAGAGAAATTTGAAATTCCAACTTTTGAGTTTTCCCTATATTTTTAGTTCATGCAATGAGCTTTTATTGGTTACAATTTATACAGCCTGTAAGTGTAACATGGAGTGGTTATGAGTCTAATACCTTTCTGTTATCCAGATTGCCATCCTTTTGATCCATTGGATAATCAGCTAAGACTTTCTCTTTTTGTGAGGCGGGCTCCCCTTCTGCAGCTTCACCTAATTTTTTTTTTTTTTTTTTTTTTTTTTTNNNNGCATTAGAAACATTCTGTTTTTCAATGAAAGTTTATTGTTTTGAAGCAATCCAAAGAAAATGAATTAAAACAAAGAAAAATTGAAAAAAAAATAAAAACAAGGGAGGGAGAAGAATACAGTGGAAACCATATATAACAGGCCTGGTTATAACTGGGATCCTGTAATAACAGAGATTTTTAAATCCCCTTATTTTTAACTATTTATTTCTAGTAAAATTTATCGGCAATAACAGGGCTTTATCAAAGCCTGATCTGTTATAACAGGGACATGATTTGCTCAAATAAGAAAGAGCACAGCGATGGAACGAGGCCAAGTTAATGCAATTTCATGCTCAACAGCAGGTGACCCAAGAGAGGGCTGCAGATCTCGATCTAGCACTAGGCCTTGCTGCACACACATGTAACAAGTCACGTGGCAGTGCTTTCCGTTGACTTCTTTTCATTGTGACCACCAGTGATGTCGAACGTAGGAAGAAATGTCTTTCAATTTAGGAAAAGTATGAAATCATCCAGGCTTTTAACAAAATATGCTGAGTTCAAATTCATTTTTACTTCATTCTCCATTTTTATCTTCTTAATCACTGACAATCAAAATTGATTAATATAAGGTATAGAAAAATCTACAAGATTCCCTCAGCCTAAAATATCTCTCCTTTTCAGTAGCACAGTCATTCAATCTTCTACAAGTAGTAAAACTATGAAAATAGGAATATTCCAATGTAAAAAGATCAAATGCAGAATGAAGAGATTTATCTTGGATAGGCCACTACTTGCACAACCAATTTATCTTAAAGTAGGGCACTTAAAATAAAATTATTTGTCCAGCCGGAAGGAAGTTACCTTTTAAAGCAGCTCCTACCGTCTAATCTATTAAAAAAATTTGAGCAGATAAATAAAATAATGAGCTGCCTTCAGTAATTACAAATTCGAGTTTCAGTATTTCACAAAATACAAAGTGATATGTGATTTCCCTCTAAATGATTTCAAAAGGATTTTCGATACATTCCAAGTCACATTCATACTTTTTGTGATTCTACACAGCATTTTTTTCTCTTCATGAAGGACTCTGAATAGGTGAAAAATGGATCAGGCTGTTTCAAACTCGTATAAGCTATCAGTTTAATTTTTTTTACAGGGTGTTAAATGCTTTTTATTTCTCAAAACTATAATTTACAACATCCAGTTCATAAGGTCTGAAATGGAAACATAATTGTCTTTTTTGGGGCATTTAGAAAAAATATCTGAATTGTTAAGTTGACATGCCACAAACCTAATTCATAGTCGTTTTCAGGAGATTTATCTTGAAAGTCCTGCTGAAAGAAAAAATTTAAAAAGTTAAATCAAATAATAGAATGCTTACATTAACACCTAAAGGACCGGCCTTGCCACCCTAGAGTTACCCCTCCCAGACCAGGGCTGCCACTCCCCTATTCAACCCGCAGGACCGGAGTCACCGCCCCCATTTTCTAGAAATCTATATGCATGCCTTTAACACCGATAGGGATTAGCCTATAATGGAAACCCTTTGTTTGTATACCCATAAAAAGGTTACTAGAAATTCAAAATAAGTGTTCCCAATGATTTTATGCAAAAAATAAGGTCTAGATTAGAATTGGACAAGCTGTTGCAAGAATACTCGTCACTGGTCCTTTATGGCTGGGTACTTTTTCGCGTGTATACTCGTCGTTGGTCTTGTATGATTGGTTTTCTTTTGCGAGTATTCTCATCTACAGTCCTTTAGGTGTTAAGGGTTAAAAAATAAAATTATTTTTTCATATGTACTCTTTTAAAAATATTCCTATTGTAAACAGTACCAAATGGCAACAACAACGACAAAAAAACCTACGAAAATGAAAAAACTATTTTTGAAATTCTGCGTATATTTTATTTCAAAATTTTCAAAACATGAAAAACAGTTTATATAATTCACTCTCAACTATTGTCAATTCTTATTTGCACTGCACTTTTATGAAAGTCAACAGCTAGCACATCAATATGGAGTAAAATATTATCAGTATTACACTTTACAGTGTTGTTCCAAAATTTAAAAAAAAAAAAAAATTGTTATTTTACAACCAAATATAAAATTATTCAAATGTTATTATTTCAAACTCAAGATTTTCAACCTAGCATTTATTTTTAAAGGAAGTGTAAGCATGTGTAGTGGCTCACAAGCAAAGAGGTGCACAACTCTACATTTATATTCTGCTCATCTTATTCCCCGAGTGTCTGTATTTTACACAAGTTTGAGCTAAATCCAAGTGCAATATATTGCACTTAAAAACCCTGCCTGCACTACACATACCTGTGCTGAAGCAACAGTTGGGCCATCAAGTTCAGCTGTAAGGAAGAAAAAAAAATTTAACAGGCTTAGCAAACTTCTCAAAAGCTATATTACTCACCAAAAATATTTTGTCCATGTTGTGTTTAAACAACATTTTTACCTTAATCTCAAAGACAGAAAGTGAAAGACAAACACAGTGTTGGTCAGAATGCTGCAGGGACTGGACAGTATGGAAATGGTGGACTCTGGCAAGATGGCTCAGAACCAAGAAATTATTGGATAGTTTAGAGCTATGAAAGCAAAGTGGGACAGTGATTTATAATTTCCTACACAGTACAAATATAGTAAAAGAATACAATCACCATCTTAAACGTAGAAGAAAAAATTAAGCAATACACATTCACAGATTATAGGTAAAAACATTTAGGCTTTATTAAGTAAAAAAAATGCCCATCACAAATAGGATACCATAGATATTTGCTAAGCAAAGATAGCATTAAACAAATGTTTAATCAGGGTGGCCAAAAAGAGCACAATGCAATGAATATTTTCTACTACATGTATTTGGCTCTTTATTGAATGGATGCTTCTGGTGAAAACAAGGAAGGGCAACAAACGCAAGAGGGATTACAATTTAAATTATACTTTTACTATATTTGTCTTATTTCCTTCAACCACCATTGCATCTTCAGGATCCTTAACTTATTTATATATTTCTGGGAGTGCAATATTTGTATACTTTTTTTACTGCTACATACAACAAGAAATATTTAGTCTTTTTTTTTTTTCTAAATGGAATAAAAAGAACACATACCAATGTTTTTACATCTAGTTCACTGATTTTATTGAAATTTCAATATTGTTATAATAGTGGCTAATTGAAAAGTAGGCCTATAGATTATACAGTCAAAAACAGGTAAAACATTATGATTGTGATAACACATACAGGTAATCCCTTTGTTCTTCATATTGTGGCAGGCGCACCAAGCCTCTGAAATCGCGATACATAGACAGGGCACTTTGGAGGTTTGATGCATCTGGCATACATATGTTTCTCCACATTTCTGCTATATGACATAGAGGAAACCAGTCACAAGTCTTTGTGGAGACTTTGCACTGCAGCCTTTCAAAAATTCTTATTGACTATGAAATTAAAGGTAATGAAAATAGTATCACATCAGCACAATCACATATGCTTTAACCAATTAAAATAGAAATACAGTGTAATACGTTGAAACCAAAATATTAGGGAGTATGATTTCAATTTTGGTTTAAGCATAGCGCATTAAAAAAGTAAGATTAATAAAGGGGAGTAACCGGCTTCCAAAATATTAAGTTAAATCAATCCCACCCATCGTCACACCACAATGTGAATGAACACGCCTATCCAAGAATCTTTCTCTCTTTTTTATCCATCTCTCTATCTCCTTCTCTTTCCTTTTCAGTTAAGAGGCTCTTGCGCCTGTTATCGATGTAGAATAATACAGCTTTCACAATTTCATCATCGCCTAAGTAAGTTTCCGGTCCTGAAGTCTCTACTTTTATAATTTAATCATCGCCAAAGTTTACCGGTACTGAAGTCGTCAACAAGAGAAATGGCTTTATTATCGGCTGTAATGCAACAGTGTTTGCTTAGCTTAGCGCTGACAGGACCTAGACATGGTCTGGAATGGTCCCGCTGCAAAAGTGAGTGGTGGAGGAGAAGGGATGGGCAGGTGTGTGCAGTAGAGCTAGCCAGACATCGGGCCTGGCCGTCTGTAGTCTGAGGTACCGGTAACTAACAGTATTGGGTTTGCATGGAGTAATGCGAGAAAGAAGGGCAAGGTGTGAAAAAAAAAAAAGATTTATTTTATGTGTCAGTTGCACAATGACTGGGCTTTTCCGGTAGTTTTTTTTCGCTTTAGCGATAATAAAGCAGCGAAGGCTTTCGGTTGACCGCATGTTTAATAAGAAAGAATAAGAGGAAAAACGGAAAGTTCTTCAATTTCTTTTTGGTTTAGCTGTTTTTTCAGTTCGGCCGTTTTCAGTTTAGGTGTGGTCTACTGTATATGAACTGTCTTTATGAAAGTGTACATATTGTAAGCTTACACATTATGCTTGTGAATCAAAATGTTGCAATTCCAACAAGTGAATCATTTGCTACCTTTGCCTCAGATATTTCATTGTTTACTCTAAGGCATTTGACAAAGCAAAACATGTAGAGCTGTTTCATATGCCCTAAAAATTAGACATCAATGGGAAAGATTTGAGAGTAATTAGAAAGTTATACTGAGATCAAAATTGAAGGAGAACGTAGTGATCTCAAACTCATCAAAAGAGGTGTGAGGCAGGGATATGTAATGTCTCCTGTTCTTTTTAACTTCCTGATACCATCAGATGGTAGATACACAACTGAAATAAGTTATAGCCATCACCAAAGATACATTCCGAAAAATGAAACCAATATTGGCAAACAGAAACATAAATATGAAAACTAAAATAAGGGTAATGAAAACATATGTATGGCCAGTACTTTTGTATGGTAGTGAGTGTTGGACAATGAACAAGGAAACAGAGAGAAAACAAGAAGCAATAGTGGTGTGGTTTATCACAAGAATGATGAGGATATCATGGATGGAAAAAAGGTCAAATAAATTGGTACTGAAAGAGGCTAATCTTGAGTGGTCTCTAATTAAAACCATATGGCAGAGGCAACTATAGTTTTAGGTCATATTTGCTGACATAAGGGCTTAGAACACTTAGCAACCACTGGAAAAATTGAAGGTAAATGCAGTAAAGGTAGACAAAGAACAACTTTTATTGAAAGTCTTAGATCAGGGGCAATAACATCTCTGTATTAACTGAGAATAGGTTTGAGTGGAGAAACATGATCGCCAATGACTGTTCCAGACAAGGCACCTAAAGAAGAAGTGGTTACATTTTTAAGAAAAAGACTCCACTGAGAACGCATCATAAAAGTTAATCCCATAATTGTACAAATCACCCCAAAATAAGCTATTCATGTATCATTGAACATCAAACACCTCATATCATCACAAAAAAAAAGGTAATGGCTTTACCCTTGCACTTTTCAAAGCGCGATGCTAGACGGTCCAGTTTCACATCTGGATCACGAAGAGTTTGCAGGAGACAGGGGAACCAGTTGTGATACCGAACCATATAATCAAGGAGTTCCTCAGCACCAGCCATATTTCCACGAGTGTTGGTTGTGATCTTGATATGTTCCTGCAATAACAAATAGACTTTTTACTGATCAGAAAAGATTTTTAACTAGCTAAAGTCATCAATTCAGTCCTCTTAAGATAAAAAAAAAATTTTTTTAATATAATATATTTCCCTTAAGGTGTGCTGTCTAGAATAGACATTGGCACCCAACATTACAAAAGCCAGTTAAAAGTAAGCTCTGACAAAGTGCTGTATTAATGGAACAAAACCAGAAAATATAAAAAGTACAAACAGAGGGGAAAGCATTCCCTGAATACCAAATAAAGCAAGGCCAGACAAATCAACTCTCAATAGAATCAGAAATGGATTTTTTTATCTGTCCATAACAAGGTGACCTCAGGCATTCAGGCCCTCTGTCAAGCCAGGGCGCATCTGGCAGGGCTTATAACCCACAACAATCAGAAGTGGATATTTTAGAAAATAATTGAATGTAAGAAAGTACACAAAAGTCTATAAAGAACATTTTTTGTTGCATTACCTTGGCTTAAAAATGCTTCTCATAGGATAATGCTATGAGAGAAGGAACTTGAAACGCTACCAACTTAAGTCTATAATAATGTACCAAAAATGAAACATTGAATTGAATAGTTTACTTTAGAAGAAAAAAGGTATGTAACCTTCCCATTTGGCAAATGAGTGTTGGTTGTAAATCTGACCTTCCTTTCTTTATTTATTGCTAGAAAAGCATAAGCTATGTCTATAATGAAATGATGTAAAAATTAAAAGCTAAAAGTATGCCCAATATTTCAAAAGCACATTTTAAAGGCATAAATTTTTCTGTAATTTTTTTCACTTCATTTTAAATTGGCCCTACCATTATAAGGGATCTATACCATACTTTTAATTTATTAAACCAGCATGGACAGCATCTTAAATTCTCTTCAGTCTAGACAGTAAGACTAGGATTGTAATAGCTGGCCCTGAAATTTGAAATTTGCTCTTCATGTTACTGGCTCAGGCCTTTCCTTGCAGTTTCCACTGCATCACAGAAATGAAAAACTTGAACCAAGCAAGCTCTTTCAGGCTTAATAAAAGCAAAAATACATTATTTACAAGAAAAACTTAGTCTATATCTGAATTTGATCCGGTCTTACCACATCTCTCGTTGTGAGAACATTTTTATCATACTTCCAAATTGCTGCCAATACATTAGTAGAAATTACATGATGGCTGAAATCATTACGTATTTTTTCTTTCAAATCCTTGTTGTACGAGGCCATGATTGAGTCCTCCTGAAGTGGGAGAAAAATACAGTGGAAAAGCATCGATTCAGTCATTTTAAAAAGGTTGTATTGTGCTATTTCATTTCCTCATTTTAAGGGTTATTAAGTCCCACTCTTTCTATTACACCTTGAAATTGTCCATATAATTAAGTACTTTTAACTCTAACTCTACTTGCGCTATGTTGGTCAGCCCAAGATGGGTTGCACCAGTGTGCTGCTGCCACAGCTGGGCAGTTTGTAAACTGTG
>BLXT01008186.1:630983-646938 GCA_019648995.1 Plakobranchus ocellatus
ACGTCAATTGTGAACTGTCCCTTATTTTGCTGTCTCCACTTCAAAGGCAATGTTAACTTTGGTCAGTGTTTTTACGATGCGAATTTAAAATAAATTACAGTTGATCGTTTTTTACGATGCGAATTGAAAAAAAGCAATGTACATCATTTTTTACCATCAAAAAATGACGCTAGCCACTTTGAACTGTTGCCCGGTCAAGGCTATTAAGGTGTTCATTGTTAGAATTATATGAAACAATTCTGACAGGCTAGAAAAGGAAAAACGATGGCATTTTATAACTACGCAGTTTGACATGTAGGAGCAATGGTAATAAAAAAAANCTACTGGACATTTAACACAGTTTTGATATGTTTTACGTCCTCTGAATTATTTACCAATTTAATAAAATAGAAATGTATGCAGGTTTGATATTTTAGGGGGATTATTTATTTTTGAAAGCCTTAAGAAAGTGCAGCGCTTTTCTCTCTCTTTCTCTCTCTCTCTCTCTCTCTCTCTCTCTCTCTTTCTCTCTCTCTTTCTCTCTCCCTCCCTCTCTCTCTCTCTTTCTCTCTCTCTCTCCCTCCCTCTCTCTCTTCCTCTCTCTCTCTCAAATACACCCACACCCACACACATACATTCTGAGTGACGATAATGATGATGATGACCACGATGGTTATGTTAGCGACATTGAATCAGACGTATAATGCACTAAGTTTTAAAGATTTTTTTTAGCTGAACATTGACTACCATTATCTTAGGCCTCATTAGTAGTAAACCATGGCCGTTATAATCTCAGGCTTTAGTCCTATTTCAAACCATAGAGCCTTTGCAAATTCGATTCGGTATTCCATAATGGAAAGTTCTCGCGCATTTCACGTCGAGCAACGTCATTTCCTGCAAAGCATCGTTCCTCCTAATCAGGGAATATTATTTTATAGTGTGGCCTTTTTGTCAGACGTATCTAATACTGTCGGGACTAAATAGCCAATGACTTTAGCTGGGATACAAACTCGATTACTTCAAGTTGTTCACTGGGCATTAATTTATCCTTATATAAATAGCTTCCTAGAGGAAATGTTGAGTACCATCTGAAGCAAATTTTCATACTTTTTTTTTCCTTACTCGAGTCTTCCCTCCGGCTTCTCAATGTTTACTGGCTTTGGATATCTTACACAATTCCTAGCTGTATGGGAAAAAAAAAAATCATGGCTATTTATATCTGCTACCCCACACTTTTATTCACTTCAAAGAAAAAGATGCATAGGTAGTGTTTCGTCAAAATTAGCGCACTGAGCAGAGCTTAGGCCTCAGCGCCAATTTATGAATGAGAGTAAAAACAGTCGAAAGGTTGATAACAGATATTTTTAGCCAATAAAACTTAGATCTTGAATGAAGATCCGATATTGATAAACAATCGAGGCGGTCAAATCCAGTTATAATCTTTTGGCGAGACTTCTGAATATGCACACAAGAGAAAAGAAATATCCATAGGCCTAGGCCCAAGCTAGTCCTAGATCTAGATCTAGATCTAGATCTTCTTCAGGTACCTTGTCTGGAACCATTGGTGATAATTTTCCTCCACTCAAACCTACTCTCAGTTTTAAAAACTTTTAAAACTTTGCCTGTTGCCTATGACTTAAGACATTCAAGAAAAATTACTCTCTGTCTACCTCTACCGTATTTGCCTTTAATCTCTCCAGTAATTCCAAAGTGTTCTAATTAAACCATGTGCCGGCAAATATCATCATGGCGTAAAAACATGCAGTTGCCTCTGTCTTAAGGTTTTAGACATAGATCTAGTGATTGCTCAAGATTAGCCTCTTTTAGTACCAATACATTGGGCTTTTTGTCTGTCCATCCATGATATCCTCATCCTTCTGATAAACCACATCTCTACTGCTTCTAATTTTTTCTCTGTGTCCTTGTTTATTGTCCAAAACTCACTACCATACAAAGTAATGGTCATACAAATGTTACCCTTATTTCGGTTTTCAAATTCATGTTTCTGTTTGACAGTATTGGTTTCCGTTATTTTTTAACATATCTTTGGTCATGGCTATTCTTTTACTTCTTTCACTTTAAAATGCATCCGCCATCTGATGTTATCTGGTAACTAGATATTTGAATTTTGTAACTTGTTTGATTTTTTCACCTTTGCTAGCGAGATTGCACTTGGGGTTAGAGGATTTCTTTGAGATGACTGTACCGTCTGCTTTCTTCACATTCAAAGACGAGCCCATTCGTTCACTCTCTAAAACTACAGTATCTAGAAGTTTTTGAAGTTGCTTGCAAGATTCTGCTATTAAAACTAGCATCTGCATATCTGAGATTATTAAGGTTCACTCCATTTATTTTTAAGCCTGATATACCATCAAGATTCCTTAGGATTATTTCACTATATAAGTTAAAAAGATCAGGAGACATTACACATCCCTGCTTCACACCTCTTTTGATGGGTTTGAAATCACTATGTTCTTTTTCAATTCTTACACAGATGCAGCCTGATCCTAGTATACATTTCTAATTACTCTCAGATCTTTCCCATCGATGTCTAGTTTATCCATAGATGCTAATTCTAAATTTAATCAAGATCTAAATTTTCAACCTAGAGTTTGACTGCTTCTCAACTTGCCATGAACTTTTATTTACCAAGAAATCACTTTGCTATTTCAGAGGAAACCCTCAAGAAGTTTGAAATAAATGTATACTGCTTTATATATCATATTTTTGTCAATTTTCCTTAAAATAAAAAATTGAATTTAAATACCATGCTGGAACGCAGTATAGAGTCAAAACAAAATGCATCTATCTTAGATCTGGATCTAGATCCCCATTTTGATATTGAGGTGATCTTTTTTTCCTAAAATTTTACAAAATTGTTGGCAAATTTTTAAAAATTGTCAACGGTAGATTAAAATTACCTTCATTTCATCGACCAATATTATCAGAATATCGCTATGAGTGCATAATTAGAAATCTTTCCCTTAACTGAATCAGCAAAAAAAAAAAAAACATTTTTGATGTTCTATCAAATTTTTCAATGAAATATGTTCGATGTGCTAAACTTAAATCTAATTTGAAAAATATGCTTACTAAATGTTTTACTTCAGGTGTACCACATGTATCTTAGCTTTACCTGCTAGTCTTGGATGATTTTGATTTCACAAAAAATATTAAAGCAACATCATGGGAAAGCTAAAAAAGAAAGAATTTGCCTCCAGCAAGGTAAGACTTAGATGGTGTAACCTACAATAAGTGACAATATTAATATAGCTTCTTTTTTGGATTTAAAATGATTTTTTTATTGCAGGCATGTACAAAGCCTTCTCTGTTTTTTTTTTGTCTCAGAGTAAATTTGTAAAAAAAAGGAAGACTTAAATTTATTAAACAGAAATCTGGATGAAAGTAATAGTCGTAGCATAATGAATAATAAGTCATTGTCATCATGGCATTTGATTATGATTCTGAAAAATGATAGGCCCCTGTTTAGACATATTTCTTCACACTGAATTGAATGTGGGTGTAGATTCACATGCGTGTTTGTGTGCAGCCTACATTTTATATATAATAATAAATAAATGCACAATATATTGCAGTAGTATTGCATGTTCACTTGAGAATGGGTATTCTTGCATCCTTATTAACTTTCTTGAACCAGCTTCCCAAAAGAGGGACCGGTTCATTGGAAACTATGATGCTAATAAATTGGGAAGAAGAGAATAATCTGTTTTGATTTTTGTTGAGAGGAAACGAGCATAATTTTTGTATTGTTAAATGAGATTTGTTTAAAATCGTTTAAAGAAAAGGATGAAAATATTATTTATTGCTTAGAGTGAGATTAAGAAAGATCTAGAATGAATTGGAAAGCTAAGAGAGCTAATACTTCTACGCTCTAGTTCTATAGTTTTTTTTTTTTTTCCACATTTTTCTCACGATGAGCGATTCAGCATTAAACCCTTGTAATTAAAAAAAAAAATTAAGAGATGTAAGGAATTTCTTGTACTGTATGTATAGTTCTACTAATAGAAAGATAATCATGGGAGAGCAAGGCAGCAGAGAGTCTTCAGAACCCTCATTCTTTCTTTTCGAACTGTGGCAACTTTTTTAAAAACTTTCTAATGATTGTGCCAAAAATGCTCCAGATAGTTGAAGGAAACTAATTACATATGACGTAACTGCTCATTCCTTCCACCCCAAATCCATCTAGAGCTATTTTCGCCAGTCTCAGCTTGTGCTTTATGAGCTTTGGTTTTTCTCAGGCCATTGATGGAGAGTTTTCTCAGATAGTTGCAGACTGATGTTCCATCAAATCCCCTAACGCCAACCTCTATTGAGAATGTCTGGGCTTCACATTTAGCTTTTTCCATCTCCTTTCTCAAGACCTTGTATTTTCTCTTTTATAATATTTGCTACTTCCATTCTACTTTGGTATGGTATTGTATGTTCGGCCATGATGATTTGTCAAGTGGCACTTGAATGGAATACGGTCTTGGGCCTCATTCCTGTGTCTTGCATGACTTAAGGATGTTTGTTCCATTTGGGTGGATTGGCTGAAAATTCCGTCATCACACCCATCCAGTTAATTCTTTCTCTGAGTGCCCATGCCAGCGGCATTCCACACCAGGATTTTGTTCCACCTTCTGGTGTGAATACTAGTGCCCTTGCCTGGGGTTGGACAAGCAGGCCTTTTGGCCACATATTGCTATCAGAAGTTTTCGTAATACTCTGTTGTGTTGCCATATATACCTGTCCTAGCTTAGAGCTACTTTGCAGGAACTGAACTAGTCTGTCTGACAAATCATATCAAGATATCCATGCATAGAGTGTCAAATACAATACCGGTAAATATAGATTGATTATCAATTCAATATCTCTGTATAATAATTTTTATTGTTAAAAGGCTGGGCAAGTGAGTTAGGCTGAAGAGAAGGAGCCTGAATAAGGCAGATCAAAATTTTTAAAGCTGCACGATGTGTTGTTTGTCTCTACAGTTATTATGATCAATTATTTTTTTCCCAACTGTTTTAGAAGTTTTATTTCAAAATTCTCTTTTTTGAATACATGTACATGTTAATTCATCATTGTTTGTTACATACATGCAATTTTTTATACAAATCATATATTATTATAAATTTATATATTTGTAATTTTGTAAAGTAATAGGAATAGTTTTGGCTCTATGAATGTGTGTGAATGCGCTGCTGAATTTAAACAAAAACCCAAACCAAAAACATATAAAGCAGAAACAGCAATAAAAATTATAATAACAAAAAGGATAATAATGATGATGAAAATAATGTTTATAATAATAATAATAAGATTCTACATATCTAAGTATGGGCTAAGTCCAATATACTCAAAGACTGGGTCTTTGTCAACGAGGGCTAGATCAAAACTAGGAGGAGTATGGTTAACAATGACAAAGACAACATTGTTATTTTTATGATAGCATTTATTTTTCTGAGAGAACAACATTCAGGTTTTGAACAATCAATAAATTTAAAAACTTTTTTTTTCTATTATGAATTTAATTCTTGATCTAGATGTAATTTGAAAGAGCATAATAAAAGCTGACATGCATTGGGAACAAAGGCACATTTAGTAATGAAAATGAGAAGAATGGGAAAAGGTCTCCCATTTTTGGAGTAAAGGAGCGAAACAATTCCAGTAAGAACAAGAGAGCAGCATGAGTGCCTATTAATGTGGTAAAAATCAATTTAGCAGAAAATATGCCACTTTTGAGATGCTAATTGTTGAATGTGTAGATTTTGAAATGCTTCTTTAAAAGCTTAACAAATTTTTTTAAGATGAAAATTTCATAATCTACAGTGTGTTAAATGTAATTTTCATTCTTTAAAAGCTACTGAGGAGGCCACTCAAGGTGAAATGATTTAAAGAATTATCTTTCTATTGTTGTGTTGCCTCTTAATGTTACAGGTAAAAGTCATATGTGATTTTCCTTTTCTTTATGAATTATTTTTTTTGTTTTACTTAAATACAGTGGTGAAACTTGCAGTATTATAGTTTATGTTGGGCATCACAAAACATAAATATGAATCCACTTGTGGGCTTCTTTGGTTCAAGAAAAATACACATCTGTAATAGATACACTTTTTTTAATCAATCCTGATTAAAAAAAAAAAAAAGACACATTTTTTTTTCATGTGAAAATAAATCTCTCTTCCAATACATGTATTAATTTTACAAGCTCTTTTTAAAGTTGCATAAAATGAGCATATTTTCATTCCCCACTTGTGAGATCCAACAAAAGGCAAACCTGACTGTTTCCTGACATATAGAACTTTCCTATTTTAGGATGCAATAAAGCAACGTCGATATATTTTGATAACTTTAATGATCAAAATTCAACAATCAGACAGACGAACAAATAGGCACAGTTCTTCAGTTGTCCAGCGAAGCAAACCGGTCCTCAGTCACCCAGGCAGCTGTGTAGTGTGTAGTTTTTTATCCGTGCACAGTAGGAAGTGTCTAGCAGTCCTAGGTCTACAAATTATAAGCAATGTATAATGGTCCCTACACTATATAGGCCATCTGAACTCTTTCAATATGTACTGTTTGTCTTTGAAGTACAACCACATACCCACAGCTTGAATTCTTTAGACAAAATTGTGAGCCTGATATACAAATTCTTTGAGTCTAAATTTTTCAGGTACTATCCATATTTTAATTCCATTTTTTCAAAACACATTTGATCTCTTTCAGCAAGGTAATGATAAACAGACAAAGATATCCAGCTTTTTTGAGGTAGGCGCTCTCATTTTGGCTCATTTTGGCTCATTTTTTAGATTGGGTGGCTCTTCAATGTTCAGAATTGTCAACTAACCTTTATTTATTTATTTGCAAATATGCAAATTTTGTTTTATTATTCAACCTATTGATGTGTAAAATCAGTCTGTTGATGGATTTGCATCTGTATAATATTGCTTAATAAGCTGATGATTTAAATATCTGTAAATCCATTGTTGAGTCTTCTCAAGCAAATATCGATTGGTATTTACTTTTAAAAGCTTTAGAAATTTTCCTAATGTATCATTATGAGTAAGTGAAAAATCAAACTGTTGAAGACTTGGAATAAGACACCTATCATACTATGTAGTTCCAAATTTTATTTAAATGAGCAATATATTTATCTAATTCTTGCACCTGGGATATTCTCAAAGAAAGCCTCGCAAAAAGTCATCGTAAAGCAGCGTGAATGTTATCTACATTAGAATTCAAATTTAATTTAAACAAACAAACAAAAAATAAAGAAGTAATAGTTTAATGTTTAACATGTGGCATGTTTCAAGTAGTTTGCATGACTTGCTTTTTGTTTGGTATTTGCAGAATAGACTAGGGAGTAAAGGAGAGAGTGCTTTGTTCACAAAGATTCAACCTGCCACTGGCAGAGAGCAAAGACATCGAGGGCTGAACTCTTTTGATGAAAGTCAGCTTGCAAACAATCACAGAGACCGGTGTGTAGGGGCAAAACATGGGGAAACGTCTGCCTCAGATCATCCTCAAACTGATGGTGTACTGAATCATGATGAAGAGGAGAAGGAGAATAATGATGAAGATGTTGTATTTCTTGGCAGCAGTGATTTGCCCGTATTTGGGAATCAGTCTGCAGTGGGCAAAAAGGTGTGTCTTGAGAATGAAATGCCAGGTGAACTAGACCTTATTGAAGCAGAAGCTGAGTTACATTTTATAAAATCAGACACAAAGACAAACATTGATCCAAGCGAAAGACCACTCAATCCTTTGCATACGTCCCCGCAGTCTCTTGTTTCGACAAACCCAGATTCTAAAAAAGGGCATTCAAAAAGTTATCAGGCTGATTTTGCTGATCAAAATGGAGCTGTTTTAGCTGAAGAGACCAGGTGTAAAACTGATGCCTCAGAACAGACCTTTCCAAAATCGGAGTCAACAACTCCTGAGAAAATTCCAAAGGGAAGTATTCCAGACTTAAGCCCAGAAATTATCTGTGATACCCCAGGGATGAGCTCGGAGATTAAGACATCTAAACTCAAGAAAAGAAAAATCTATACAAGCCGCAGTTTCTTGCGCTCGGCTGATCTCCTGACTGTCCAGCCTGATTTGAAACCAGCGCATTTAAGAGTCCAGGGCAGGGTCCATCGGCGCAAGCTTATTGGAACAGTTAGTGTGTCGTTCAGGGGTCAGGCTGTGTCAGATTCAAAATCTGCCACCCTGGATACCTCCAGTAGTGAATTAGATAATGCAAATCAGAAGGGCATATCTGTCTGCTCAAAGTCGAATGCAATGTCCAAAAATTATGATTCCAGCCAGACCATTACATCAAATAAACATAAAGATAACGTGCAATTAAATCCTAAAACTTTAGATTCTGTATGTGTTGGGCAAGAGCAGATTATCAGTGCGTTACCAGTCATAGAACCCACTGAATTGCAGCAGTGTATCGTGCCTGAGACCCAGTTGTTTGAGCATTCTATATGCTCAGCAGGAGTTGATGGACACAATACATGTATAGAGCAGTACGAAACAGATGATGAGGAAGAGGTTGATCATGTATTTGATCAGTCTGCTCATGAGCTAGACTTAGCTGTGGACAGATACCTGTCCACTATGGATGATTGTGACAGCTCTAGTGTAAAGGCTTTAGAGGCTAACTCAGAAGCGAACTGTGAAGATAAAAGGAAGATTGGCAATAGCAAAGCACAAACAAGCAAAAGCAAGTCATCTTTACTGCAGGATTCAAATAGAAATCCATTTGTTCGAAGGACCTATAGCTGGGATAGACCTGAAAATATGCAAAAGTCTCAGACTGACACACTAGGAGAGCAAGGATCAAAAACTTTGGTGTCTGCAGGTGTCAAATCTAAACTACTGGGTGCTTTGGAAGGTGCTGAAGTGAAAGCAAAACGAGAGGAGGGCAGAATATGGCTGAGGGAGAGAATGGTGAAAGACATGCTTCTGGACCCTCCAGGCGTAGAGGATGCCAAAACAACGCCAGTGAAAATTTACAATGGTGAGTCTGTGACAGTGAAAAGGCAGGCTAGGCCAGGCTTGTCACCATTCTCCAAGCGTGTCCATTCTTCAGAACCTACTGACTTAAGTAATGAAATGGCAGACCTCACTTTTCCAGACAAACATAAAACAACATCCACTGCAGAAACAATAAAAAAAGTTTTGAATTACGAGGCGGCTTCGTCAGTATCTCAATCTGTGAAGGTGCATTCCAAGAAGGCACACAGGTTTACCCGGCAAAGAGCTGTTGAGTTTGGACTAAAGCCAAAAGAAAACGTGGCAGGCACTGATAAAAACGCCACATTAAAGGATGATAAACTTTTGGCAGACCTTCTGAAAGATTTAAGCTCTCCATCAGACAAGGCAAATCCAGGTAACCGCAAACCAATTGTGAAGCACTTTGCTGTGGACAAAAGTTTGAAAACTGGAAGGGTGGAAGTAAAATGTAAAAAATCAGCCGTTAAACAAACCTCAGAGGCGGATGAGAATTTACTGGAAACTTTATTTGGGGAATCTTTTTCAGATGCAGGCAAAACTATTAGCTGTGATGGAATTTCGAAAGATAGAGACGCCTTAAAGCTCAGTAGTCATGAGAATAAATCTGAACCAATTCTGATTGAGGAATCTCAGGATCTGTGTGTACAGGATGATAATGATTGTGTTATTATTGAAGAAGAGTTTTTTATGTCCCTGGATAAGTTGCCTGATTGTCACAAGGATGATCAAAATTCTCACAATGAGTTAGTTAGTAATGACAGTTTAAATGATTTAGACGAAAGCCTGAACCAACATTGTTCTGGGAAAATATCTACGGTCAAAACTAATAAAATGAAAAGTTTGTCAATGCCCAACCTTGAAAGAAAAAGCCCCACTCAGCTCATAGATGGTTCGGGGTTAGCATACAATAGTGAAATAATATCATCAAAATTTATGCTTGAAGATTGTGTGAAGTTATCAAGATCAGAGATAAACTCTGAATTAAATGAAGAGAGTGAAAAACTTGGCAAAGAGTTGAAAAGGTTTCAGTCTCCTCAGACAGTTGTAGATGATGACTATGTAGAAATTGAAACACCAAATGCTTTGTCACAACGACATTCAAAACTACCTTCTGTTGAATCTTCGTCATATGACAAGCCTGCACATGAAGAGCACATAGATATGAATGCCTCAGCATCCAAGGAAGACCTTTTGTCTACGTCAATTTGTGATATGTTGTCTGAAAGCTTCAATGATGAATTTCCACAGCCAAAATCAAGTGGAATAATCAAGTAAGATTGAGCCTCTCCCCCATCTCCAACCCCAATTTTTAAAAATATTTATTTCATATTATTGTTTAAACTTAAAAGGGAAACTTTGATTAGAGAGTGGCATGGATATATATTTTTTAGCTGAAACAGAAATTAGCTATAACCAGGGCAACAGTTTTCAACATAATGATGTCTACAAACTCAGAACTTACAATATGATTGCACTCGTTATGGTACTTCAGGTCTTGTATCTCTTATACAATTATATCATCCCCAGTGTGTCTGATTAAAAAAAGAACGTTGAACTGAAATAACTTTGTTCCTCTGATATTGTTATAACAGTGTTATGCAAGAGTGGCTCATCCCTCATTGCAGTAGTTTTGAGAAAATGAAGGTAGGAAATTTAAGCAGCAGTCCAAAGGGTTAATTTCCATCAGATTTGGAAATGTAAATGTGGTTCATACCACATAAACAAAAGTTTGTTTGGTTTACTCTCTTCAGGTCAATCAAACATTTTTAATGATAGATTGTAAATTGCCTCAGTACCTAGCGCAAAACACCACATACCTCCATCTGTCTCCATATGAAAGTTAGGCAGACCATTATTTCTTTTTGCCAAAGTGAATTTTCTAGGTTTTAAAAACTGTAAGGGCTTATTAGAACATTGAATGGCAAGGTTATCAAAAGCAAATGCTGTTTTTAGATAGTAATACAGTGTCTATTCATAGATAATATATTAAGATTTCCCCAAAGTGCGGGATGACCCAATCTTGCATTGTGCTTGCCAAACAAATGTGTCTTGCATTTTTTAGTTAATGCTGTATAAATTTGAGCTAATACTAAGTTTCATACTATTTCATTCATTTTTGCTTTCTAATTTTTTTCCTCTATGTTTTCAGCAAAAAACAAGACTTTGTATTCACCGACTTGTGGAACAGATGTTTAGTAAATAATGTCAACTATCATCGGTTTGTATTGCCTCATTGAACCTAATTTGGTAATGATTTATAAGCTGTATGCCTAAGTCTGATATCAAATGTGGCACTCGTGGGAAAAAAAATATTAAGTTTATTTTTTTCTTCTCTTCGCTGTTTTTCTTTTAAATATTAAAACCTGAGTATCCTAGCACAGATTTACAATTAGTTTATCTCTGTCCTGTTTTCACCACTGCAAAGCTTATATAATGCAGATTCTGGCATTAGTGCTGTAAGGACCAAATTATTTCCTTCCGGTTATCTTTTCTCCAAATTTGTTCCTAAACTATGGGGGAAAAATGTTTATAGATTCAGACAGAGAATTTCATTTTAAGAAATAAAATACAAGACAAAGTATTAAAATTAGGGATTTCTTATCATAATCATGTGTCATATTTGTTGTTTTGGTCAAAAGGAAGAGAAAGAAAGCAAGAATGAACTAAATGTTTTTCCTTTTTTTCCAGAGATACGGATGAATTAGTCCTAGATTTGATAAGTGATAAGAAGCAAACAGCTTGTCAGTGTGTCCTTCAAGGATTTTGGTGGGTATTAACTTTCAAATTTTTATATTTGAGACCCATCATCTTAAAAATTTCAGTAAACTTATAGTCAATTGATCCAAGTGTCTACTGATGTTGCAGGCAGTAAAATATGCCACACTGTATGATTCAGGTAAAGTATCAAATATTCATTTTGGCTTCATTTAACACAATCATACAATGGAATAAATTGATGGCAGTCATATCAAACCTCCAAAGTTCCCATTCACAAAGAAGGCACATTTAGAGGTGTGATGCGCCTGCTGTTGATATATTATTTGTCGGATGTTTTTCCAACTGTGAAACTTAAAGATTAATACAAAAAAGAAGCATACATTTTATGCTCAAGCCATTGGGGCAGACTTTAGTTGTGAAGCTCCTTGCAAATGTCATCTAATTGCCGAGATAGAACAGTAGCTTATGGTTAGGTGGATGCTAGCACTAGTAGCAGGGTTGAAACATGAGCAATGACGTTGCTACAAATGCTGTGAGTAAATCAAAACATCAAATTGTGGAGAAAAAAAATTGATATTCCTAAATTACAACTAGCGTCCATAAATCAGATTTCTAGCTTACATTTTTATTTGTTTCCCCACTCAGAGCTTAACTGTTCCCTCTAATATCTCACTAAATCATGAAGAAATTTTGTGGAAGAATGAGTCGTGCAATTTTATAATTTCTTTTTTTTTTGTCTCTTAAAAGTCTCTTCATCCTTAATTTAGAATATGCAAACTGTTTGAATATTGAGAGTTTTAAATATTTAAAAATCAATATTTTGTGGAAATGCCTTCAGTAATCTATGAAAAAAAATTTTGGATTTCTTGAACATTCTTTTACAAACTGACTCATTCCTCTTTTGGTTGTAAATTTTTCTTTTTTAGGGTTGACACAAAAGTAGAGAAAGGAGATATTGTGAATGTCCTCGCTGATTCCAATAACGGAAAGTTTGTTGTGGATGACAAAAATGGCTTGATTGTCGTAAGCCCAGATCTCTTGCTCTCAGGGACTTTAGTAGTGTCGGCCGTCTTCTGCCCTCGCAAGTAAGACCGGGACCCAGTTGTGAGGCAACCAGGGCAAATTGATCACAAGTTGTTGTGAATACTTTTGCACTAGAGCTTTTAAATAATTTTTTTGCCTCAACAAGTAAAATCTTCAAACTAGCATACCTTTTTATATAATTGGGATAGAGACATAAAGTTTTTTTTTTCTATAAAACTATTCAATGTAAGCTCAAACACATTATAAGAGCTCATAACTCAATATTTTCAAAATGCAACTATTAGCTGATTTGTTCTGGTTTCCTTGCATATTTTTGTTTGTCTGTTTGACATGTCTGTGGAAATTGAGCAGAATAAGCTAATTAAGCTAAATCAAAGAAATCAGTATGTATACCATGGACCTAGGAGGTTAAGACATTGTCGCACATTTAATACTGCATGCTCTTTGTTTAAAGCAATACGAAGATATGTGAATTAGGTGAGGAGCAGAACCCATTCCTGCTGGAGACCTTGCATCATTGTTGAGTTAAATCAACCTTGACTAAACAATACATTTGACAGGTTTTTTATTTTTTATTAGTAAGCAAATATCAATTTTCTTCTTGTGGTAATGATAATCCTAAAACTCCAACTTATTAAGTTATAGTTTCTCAAATTCTTTCCCACAATCCTAGGATGACCTTTATGTTTTTCTTCCTTCTTAAATTTCAGGTCTGTGTTGAACGAACAGTTCAAGGTAAAAATGGAATCTGCCATGTATGGCAATTAGTTTTCACAGCAAATTCAGGGAATAACCACTTTATAAATTTTTATGTTAATTTTTAATGTTTAATCATATCGATTAAAAGCAGAAAAGTTGGAGATAGGCTAAAAAAAAGAAGAAAAAATTCAAGTTGAACCAACCAGGGTAAATTGGGCACAAGTCACATTTTTTACATATTGTGTTATATTGTTCAAACATGTTGTTGCATATATGCAAACCTTGTGTCTTTACCCTTACTCTATCAAAAGACAATGGAGTCGGAAAGTTATACATTGAATACCTCTTTGAGTCAATAAAGTTTTTTTTTTACGTAAGTGCTAATGCAGAAATATCCACAGCAATTGGTACCCTGGTTGGCTCACAATGGACAATTTGATCAAGATATTAGATAACATAAATAGAATAAGGACATCGGAGCAGGGGAATAAACGACTTTGGGAAACATAATTGCCTTGTGTCTGTTTCATACCTTGGATTTCAAACAAGAAGCTTAACTTTTTTTCACAATAGCTTTTACCTCAAAAGAAATTTAAGGAATTATTCTTTTCCGTTTAAAAACTATATACTGAGAGCAGGGCTAAAGGAACTTCAGACTTTCTGCATCCTTTTAAAGATAGATTTAATGCATTCTGTAGAGAGAAACTATAAATACCAAAGAATATCAAACTTCCTTAATTGTCATAAGGGAGTTTTTAGTTAATTACATTAATATTATGAATAAATAAGACATGTATAATTTCACCTTCTAGTTGGGCAAAGTGCTCTCTTCATTGTTTTGGTGTGGATACGCAATTGGTTTGTAAAAATTGGGACCCAAATATATAGCACTCAAGGTAATTGCGCCATCTACAGCACAGCAACAAATGTTTTCATCTCAATATGTATGATCTCCACCTTTTTTTTTGTTTTGAATTTTTTTTTTTTTTCATTATACAGGGAGTGGATAAAGGCAATGTGCACATGTTGTATGGCAGCATCATTCACAGTGTCTTTCAAGAGGTGCTGAGGGATGGCGTCTGGAGACAGCAAGACGTGGAAACTCTTGCTGTGTCGCGCCTCAAGTCCAGCAAGTTCTTGCACGAAATGTAAATTTATCACTATAAAATCAAAAGTGCTTGGTTTTTTTTTCCTTGCTACCAAGATTGTGGGTGTTCCTGATTCAGTTGACTTGATTTATTCAGCTATTTTTCAGCTAGACTTCATTGAGAATCCCCTATACTTTGTCCATTGAAATCTTTGTTTTTGCAACTACTTTTTTTTTTTTTTTTAAATTATGTTAAAATCACCCAAGATCAAGACTTTTGGTAAATTAAATCACAATTAGATTTAATCTAGCTGAGTCAACTTTGAATATGGAAGAACAGAAAGGTAGTTTTATTAAAAAAAAAAAAAAAAATTAGTATTTTAATGGATCACAAGTTGACAGTTGCACAACTTTAAAGGTTGATAATTGTCATGGTTGGATGTAGAAGAAAGTGAGAGGTGCATGAAAATATTTTATTAAGTGTCAACGGTACCAACCATGCGCTTTATTACAGCATATGTATGAAAGTTTGATCGCCTGGAAATAATGTCGAATAAGCATAGCTAGCCGAGTAAATGCTATTAGCCTTCACTCTCGAGAAAGAGTAGGAGAATTCACTCACTGTAATGCTTTTGCGTGCAATGTAACGTGAGTAGGCGAGACTAGGCCTTTGGCGCAAGGTCGCCTAATGATTGAGGCAAGCGAGAGACAGTGAGAGTAGAGATTTAGACGGCTGAAGGTGAACGTCAAAAAAAGCAGCTCTGTTTTCTTAGCATAGAAACAAACCCTAGACTCCAGATTTACAGAGTTTCAATCCAAAGTGATTGACCACGCGCTGTCACATCTACCCGAGTCTAGACAATGTTTGTTATAGCCAAGAAATAGTTAAGAAATAACGAAGAAATAGTTAGAAATATTAGACCCTGAAAGAAACCTCAGCCAAAACTTTAGAACGACAACTACTCTAATCCTGGTATAATTAGCAATTTTTTGTATTTTGAAACTGTCAACGCCGTTTATGTTTATTTGATGCAACAAAGCACGGAGAATTTTATGCAGTCGAATTTGCCTTTTCCCTGAGCGTGTCCCTGTCGTGACATGGAGGAGACACAGACAAGAACCGGAGCCTGATGTGAGAGCGACCACGTGGTGACCGTGTGCCGGACCGGAGAGGACACTGTGCTGACGTGTGCCAGTTGTCGGACAACGAGGCCTGGGTAGCGACCATAAGCCAGCCAGAGAAGACGACCTGTGGTGGTACTGTCCTGAACTGCTGGGTACAGCCCTGACCCAACGTCCGGAGGGAGACCCAAAGTTGATTTCGAGGTCATGTTGATTTTCCCCCCCCAAAGCCTTGTGTCAGGCGTGTTTGTGACATTGCTTTAAGTGTCAGTGTCAAGTTCCAGCCAGTGAAATCTCCAGAGT
>BLXT01008186.1:653370-677072 GCA_019648995.1 Plakobranchus ocellatus
TTTATTTGATGCAATAAAGCACGGAGAATTTTATGCAGTCGAATTTGCCTTTTCCCTGAGCGTGTCCCTGTCGTGACAATAATATATATATATATATTTTTTAGTTACATTTTGAGAAAGATAGTTCTCTTTATACATAAGTCTCCATGTAATTTTGAGTTGAAATATGAGCATTTTTTTCAAAGCATTCTGAATAATCCAAAGTTGACTTTTAATATCCGTTTCTCAAAGCTTTAGTTTCATCACTTTTTAGTCATTATTCTCAAAAATCCTTTTTTGTTTTTTCTCACCTTTAATCTGAGTTTAGAGAGCAGCAATATATTTTTTTTGTAATTGTATTGATCATGAAATTTGTTTTTCGGTCATAAATATTAGTCACAAAAAATTTTTTCTTCCTGCACCTGTTTTAATTATGCTTTTGTTTGGCTATTCTCTCAGTTATATCTGCAAATGATTTAAGCTGTGTTAGACATACATATCATTGCACACAAGCAAGGCAGGTGATAAAAATGATGATTATAAATTCAATCTTCTCTGAATTTTTAAAATACTCTGTTACTCCACTCAGGTATAAGCAGAATCTCGCTGAGCAGACTGTTATGGAAGAAGTGAGCCAGTACATTCCATCTCTCATGGCCTGGCTGAGCAAGCATACCTGTGTTTCTGACTCCTCGGGTCGGAGCCCAGCAGCTGAGAAAAAGTGAGTCATATTTTCCTCTCCCTGGGTTTTTATTTTGACATGATGTAGTTAGATGACCATTGCACATTGTTTTGAAACCAGCTCTAATTAGGCAGAAAACAGACAAGGCCATGAAAACGCATTTTCTCTGCGTGCATTAAGATATTTTGTAAAATATCCCATATTTTGCCGTTAAGTTTTTTTTATTGGAAGGATGTGCTATTCTGGAAGCTGTGTGAGTAAGGATTTGTAATAAATTCGTGTTTTAGTGATTTTATGTGTTAGTAAAGTTGTGAGGGTGCAGGAATCATGACAGGAAGGATCTACTTGCATTTAGGAGTGGACTTTACCAAGGTAAGACGGAAATAAATCTTAACATTTTTTTTCCCGAGTTAAAAGTTTTTTTTTCATTCAAACGTCAAATTTCGTTTAGCTTCAAAGATTTAAAAAAAACAATTTGTTTAATGTTGTTTAATTGCCGATAATAAAAAGGTGACGTCGTGACCTAGTTCTGTTGTGCCAACCGGTGTGTATTTTTTAACAGATTTGAACCTTAAAAATAAACTGAGGAATAAACACTTTATATCGAAGAATTAGTATGTCATAAGTAGACAAAAGTGTTCAAATAGCATGATTTTATGAATTTCAAGCTGCAGGCGTTCATTTATTGTGGACATATGCTTTCCTGTCGCACGAATTCCACCTGCGCATACTGTATAAACTAGTCCCTCTCTTTTTCTGCCGTGGTCCAAGGAACAAGTGACTAGTTAATGTTTAATCGTTTTTTACTTCTGCTATTAATGAAACAATCGTTTTTCATGCATTAAGGTTTTTATGTCAATTATAAACAAGACATTGTTTTCTGTCGTCTGCACGTGAAGTTCAACCTGCGCATAGATGGAAAAAAAAATGGCCGCCGTAAAGGAAAGAAAGAGTGGAATTTGCCATAGACGCTTTCTTGGGCCCGATAGACCATGATTTTTTTTGCTTTGTTCTCTCCCAAAATTCAAGAAAAAAGCGTTTTAAATTCTAAAGTGGTACCATTTTAACTACTTCAAAGTAGTTTTGGAAAGTGTAGATCTAGGCACAATAGTGATATTTCATAGGCTAGATCGCTAGCGATCTAGATCTAGAACTAATCTGGGGTAGACTGATTCGAAAAAGGTTTACGGAAGCTGATTTCAATTTTTATTGTTAAAAATATTATTATTTCCATTCTGTCTCAGAGAACTTAAAATGTATTTATCTTATCTGATTAAGATGAGCTACATTACTAGTATAAAGGCTTGAAATAAAGGCCATATATTTCGTTTTGAGTATAGGATATGTATAGCAGATTGAGGTTCAAAAAATAATTTCCCTTTCATGCAAGTTATGATGAAACTTTTTATGATCATCAAATCAGAAGCAAAAAGCAAAAAAAGAAAGAAAATTAGGGAAGCAAAGGACAATATTTAAAATAGGGTCATATATCTAAGATAATGCACAATTAGTCATCAAACTTCAAAGTAAACAAGTCAATTTGAGATGCAGACAAATTTCACATAAAAGGTACATGAAGGCAGAAAAAAAAAAAACTGAATAAAAATAAAAAAAAGAAAATATTGTTAGCATTAATATTGATAAGAATGTATGATAATTTTTTTTATAATATTTGTTTTCATGCATACTGTATCAAAAAATGTGTGCAGAAAGTAAGTCTTTTTTTTTTCGCAGGTTATCAAGGTGAGAGGGATCAGAGATAAATATTTGTGCCTCTGAATTAAGAAAAAATAACTGTATATCAGAGAATGTGAGCCTCATCTATAAATCAGAGTATCAACCTGGTATTTATAATCAGAAAAGAAAAGAAAACAGAAGTAGTGAATGATCTTTAAACGTTTGCAGCTCTTTTTCTTTCACACTCTACAATATACATTTATTTTCTCATTTTGCTTTTATTTTTTTTTTTTTTTTTGTCTAGATGTTTGAAAATCTTTTAATGTTTCAAAGCATGTTATGTACAATAAAACAGGGCTTGCCAGAAAAGTTGTCTGCTTGTATGAATTTATTTCAATCTTTTTTTATTTTTACTGTCCATTGTCATAGAATTGTCTTCCTTTCACTAAAAAACGTAACAAAGTCCTCCCAACACATGGATTTGGAGTTCATATATCCAATTTGTAGATGACTTATAAAGTGCATCTGGAGTGTTTCCTATGGGAAAATAAGACTTTGTGGATTTTTAAAAATTTGAAGTCTGTGACCTTGACCTCCTGTAATGCGTTACGTAAGGGTCTGTTGCTCAAAATATTTGCAAATTTTGATATATGATGCATCAGAGTGCATTAAATATGAAAAACAGCCAAAAATTGACTTTTCAAGTAGATGCTGAAGGCCTCTGTTTCCTGCCATTGATAATATGGAAGTAGAGCACATTTGTGTGGCATCCTGGGTACATGAGGCATAAGGTACATTTTGGACACATTGAGTTATGAGAATGATGCACAAGCTAATAGTCAGTCTACTCTTAATTACAGAAAAAAAAACCTTATCAGTTTGTGAATGTACATGTGATTTTGATGATTGTACTTTCATTTCTTCTTTTTTTTTTTTTTTTTTACTCTTTTCTAGTTGATAAAAATTTCTAAAAGGCTCATGCAAAAATCCCTACAGCAACTTCTTTCCTGTTTGAGTCATGTTTGTTTTATCTTCAGAATGCTGATACCTTAGACCAGACTTATTGAAATGGGTTGGATGTTCCTACAAACACTTTTTAGAACCACCCCCGCTCTTCTTTGAGATTTTTCAGACACTTATATCATGACATAGACACATCTGTTTCTTGTAAATACTATTAGAAATCTGTAAAAATTCTCTCTTAGGCTATACAGATAATTTTAACCTCCAAAATAAATTTGCCACTCATTTGAACTGACGTCTAGACACATTGGTATAGACAGAATATTGAATGCTTTCATTTTATCCAGAAATTGTGTGCTCAATCTTTATTCACAGATATTGACTTTGTTACTATACTTGCAGAAAGCAGCAGTTTTTAATCCAAAAATGTATTTTTTTTTATGTATATATATATATATATATATATATATTTTTTTTTTTATCATTATTATTTTAATGATCAGCCATTTTGTTTGCAGATCTGATGTAATTGTTACAGAAATCCAAGACATTGAGGAAAATATTTGGTCACCAAGGTAAAAATTGCTGATCCATTTGCCCCATGACCAAATCTAATGAATTGCATATTACAAATAAGATAAGTCCCAGCTTTTCCCCCTCCTAATATTGCAGCTTATCTAGTTGTTTAAGTGAAGACTGCTCGGTGCGCAAGGTAAAATCTCTGTCGTCAGTAAACTTCATTCATCAGTTTAAGAAAGGAATAAAGAACATGAGTTTAGGAACCTACAAATAAGAACTGAAATTGTTTTATCCATCCTATTGCAAATATTATACATGTAATGCTTCTTTATCACCAACAACCATTTCTATATTTGGTGTTATTATTTTATCATTGCTATATTCTTTTTTCTAAATTTTCAAATTATTGTCCTTTTTCAATTTCAGGTTTGGACTTAAAGGAAAAATTGACTTGACAGTTAAGGCACAGGTAATTTTTTTTTTTAAAAATGGAACCGAAAAATTTCTTTCCCCCAACTCCCCCCAATAAAATCAACAAAAAAACCCCAAAAAAATGGGAAGGAAGAAGCAAAGCAACAAAACAGAAAATGAAAACAAAATTCATTTTCATCCCTTTCATTTCCAATTTTTTCCAAAAATGGCTAATTTTAGGAGCCCCCAAAGAATTATAATGCAACCTCAACAGTTGTAATAAGAGCAGTGAATTATAAAGGGGTGCTAGTGTGCTTTGCCTTTAGTGAATACATTTGCCATGTGTCAATGGTGGCCAAGTTGTTAAAGGGAGAGCTGCTCCAGTGGGACACAATATGTCAAAAGGTGGCTCATTCTTTAAATCAAGTTCTGCACTCTAAAGAAGCAAGGAACGAATCATAGATTTTTTTCAACTGTCATGGCAGATTTCCCTAAGCCTGGTATTGTTGTGATGATGATTATTTACAATAGCTGCACATGTGCAAGGTAAAAAAATGTACAGAGAAAAAGCGAAGTGTTGACTAAAATGTATTCCTTTTTTTTTTTTTCTGATTTGAATTTATGTGAAGCTGAGAAAGACTAAAGCCAGCAGAGAAGAGGTGAAAGTTTTGCCACTGGAACTGAAGACTGGAAAAGCAAGTTTTTCTTCAGAACATAAAGGACAGGTAAAAAAAATAGCTAAAGTTGATTTTTTTTTTCTTTGAGGAGGACTTTATAAGAATATCTGTTTTCATATTTTTTAATGAAACTATTTTAAATGGTATATGTTTTCAATTATTGTAAGTTCTTCATACAGTTTTTACAATATTCGATAAAACTATATATCCTTGTGAAGGTAATTTCAAAGATGAATTTTATTTTTAATGTATTTTTATATGATGTATATTAGAAAAAAGAATGCTTGTATGTGAAGCAACAACAATTTGCCCCCTTAATTTATCCTTATGGATCCATTTATATTTTGATAGGAATGAAAGTACCTCAAACAAAATGCTTTTAAAAGCATAGGAATGATAATGCATGATCTTTGGCAGATGTCATCAGTCTTGCTGTTCTATTCATATCTCTCCTTGATGCTCTCAGGAGGACTATTACGCTTGTCTTTTTCTGCACAAATTCTCTCAATAATCCTTGCCCATCACTGTCATTTCCTCTCCATTATCTTAGTAAAGGCTAGATGCTTATGTCCTGTGTCCAGAGGTGTACGAGAAGTTTACTTTTTGCTGTCTCTTTAGAACTGTCTGTATGAGAAACATGCAACCTTTGTCTTATTCATCATCATTCAGTTGAGCTTTACTCATTTATTTATGTATTCGTCCACAGGTAACTTTGTACTCAATGATGTGCTCAGACAGACGGCCTGACCCTCAGGAAGGAATTCTTCTCTATCTCAAACATGGTGAGATGGAAACGGTCACTGTGAAACCAGAGAGCAAAAGTGGTAAGTTTTCCGACCTCTCCTACCATCAGTTTGAACAGCAATTGGCTTTTATTTACTGAAGTCACTGCAACATCTCCGTGGTCTTTGCTGTTGAGGAATAATCTCAAAATTTACAGTTCTATAAAAGTTCCTTTCAGCCAAATAAGTGACATACTATCTCATCAAACATAAAAATCAATTGCCACATTATTTTGCAAGGTTTTTGCCAACTTGTTATGGTTTTGAAATTTAAATGAGCTTATAAATTTTGTTTTAAAGCACTAATATTTTTTTTTTTTTTTTTTTTTTTTTTTTTTTTTTTTATTCTCCTCTGTTTTTTTTTTTCTGGGTCTTTCAGGTCTTGTGCAGTTGAGAAACAGACTGGCTCGTGATCTGTCGCATCTCATCTCATCAAACATAAAAATCAATTGCCACATTATTTTGCAAGGTTTTTGCCAACTTGTTATGGTTTTGAAATTTAAATGAGCTTATAAATTTTGTTTTAAAGCACTAATATTTTTTCTTTCTTTTTTTTTTTTTTTTTTTTTTTTTTTTCNNNNTTTTTTTTTTCTGGGTCTTTCAGGTCTTGTGCAGTTGAGAAACAGACTGGCTCGTGATCTGTCGCGACAAGTCACTACAGAGACTGATGAAAACGGCCGGAAAACTTACTTTCTGGGTAGTTTGCCTCCTCCAATCAACAATGAGCGAGCATGCAGCAAATGTTCGCACCTTCAAACTTGCAGTATATATCAGCGGTGAGATTAGCATTGATTTTTTTTTCACACTTCATCCCTAGCCTTGCCTGTAAGCGCTCTTAATCATTTCCTGCCTTAATCACATCACTATCTGTCAGCTGTTAAAGTTCTTCACCTTTTTCTGACTCATTATTTTAATTTTTTACAAGTTCTCTTTCTCTGTCAAGGTAGCGAATCCACCCTGAGTCTGCAGTGACCTTTGAGACCCATAGCCTGATGGAGGACCTGAAAGCTTGATATCATCTTGTTGTGGACTGGCTATACACCAAAAAAAAAAACACACCTTGCTTTTTCAGTCATGTCTTTTGTTATTTCATTATGAAGGCTCTCTTTTCTCATAGAAACATATTTTCCACTTTGTGAAAAACTTCCTGTGATGGGGTCTCCTGAGGTGAGAATGTCCAATGTCAAACTAGGCTCTTGCAACAGCATCTTTTGGTTATATTCTTTTAACTCATGTCACGAAGGAAAGCTTGATGCCTCAGCCGTTTAACATTTTTCCTTTTTTTTTTGTTAAATCAGTTCTGTGGAAAAGCCAGAGCTACCTCCAAATCATGCCATGTCCAAACTGGTGCCTGAGGCAATGGGACACTTGGACGGGGAAGATCTGGCCTATTTTCTTCACTGGATTCTCTGCCTGGATGTGGAAGGCAAGGAATCTGGCCGTAGACAGCTCAGCAGCATCTGGTGTACTAGTGGTCAACAAAGGTTTGTTGTTCGTTGGTTTTTTTTCTTGCAGTCATTGTACTCTATATATTTTAATCAGCACATCTGACATCTGGAAGGAAAGAGTTGTCAATCTAATCCTTGTTTGAATTCCTCCATTGCTGAGGTGTTGTTCTCTTTCAGGGAAACCTGTTTTACGAACCGCAGATTACAGATGTACAGACATTTTTTACTGTGACTGTAGTGGTGGTACCTCACAAACTATGGATTACACCTCACTGTTACTCATTTTTTTCTTTTCCAGTTTGTAGGTACTTTTTATTTTCATAACAATTATGATGGAACTGGTTCACCTTCAAATAGTAGCTTTCATGAAAAACCCACAAGCATTACATTGAGAAAATGTGAGAAATTTACCCTACAAAAATTAAGAACCGTCACAAGTCATGCAAAAAATGTTTTCCTACCTTGCCATATGATGGTGATAATTACATAAATTTGTTGTTCTTGACTTACATTGACGATTGTAATGTAAAAATATAAAAAAATTTCTTCAAAGTTCATATCTTATTAAAGAATGTAGTAATTTTTATGACCCAGGGAGAAAGAAGGAGACTGTCTAAGCAACATGGTAATCACTGCCTCGGAGCTCGGCATTCCAGAATCTCAGAGCTTCAATGATGGCAAAGGATGCTCTCTCACATTTTCCAGACATCCGAGGTAATGTTGCTATAGAATAGTGCGTCAACTTTCTGTAGAGAGTTCAGGATCATAAACATACATAGATTTTCTCTGTCAACTTGATGTGCTAGGTGTGGAAAAATTGTCAAGTATTTGAGTTTTAGTTTTGAGGACTGAAGATAAGGACTCTCAACTTTCTTTTATTCCTTCAAGTGCCAAAATATTGACAAAGTGACAGTAAATTAAATGTACATTTTCAGATATGTGTATTCTTACTATCAACATCACCACACAGAGTTTGATCCAGCTGAAGCTGGTGTGATTAATTTAACATGCATGTAAAAATTGTACGGACTTTAAAAAAATTGTTATCTTGATTTCAAGTCAGTTATACATGAGCAAATATTCATCGTCCATTTTTTTGGTTTATGTCCAGCTATGCAGGTGCTGCCCTCAACACTGTAGGCCTGACCACTGGAGACATGGTAGTTTTGAGCAGTGAAGATGGTCATCTTATTGCTCTGGCCACTGGTTTTGTCCGCAACATTTCTGCCACACTTGTTGAGATTGTAGTAGACAGGTGGAGAAACTATGCTTCATTTAAATTCAGTCTAATAACATCAACTTGTCGAGGATGCATCTGGTTTCAATAAACTCGTTTGATTCTCTATCTCCATAATTATTGTTTTGACGTTATCTTGGTTTAGATATGACAGTGCATGGTTGCTATTTAGTGTGGAAAGCTCAGTTGAGTTAATGCAATAAGCCACTCATAGTAATTGCCAAGACCTTGTGTTTGATATTTATTTAGTCAAAACATGCTGCTGTCAGCAAAATGTTTTACATTTTGGGTAATTTGGTAAATTTTTTTGTGTCAGATCGTCTGTGCTTGTTCCAAAACACTGTCATTGCTTATTAGAGCGAAATACAAAACAACAACAAAAAAATACAAATGAAAGGTCAGAATACAGTGCATAATGATTTTGAAATTGAAATTGTGAGTGTCAAGGCTTTTTCTGAGTATGATAAACATCAATGTTGAAGGTGAAAAATCGAACGTAGCAATGATGGTGTTATGGAAAGAACATCCAGTCAAATTAACATTTGTTGTTGAATGCATCATTTTTTTGGATTCTGATACCTGGTTTATTAGGGATTACCTTCACAAAACATCAGAGTACAAGGATGTGAAGTTTCGGCTGGACAGAAATGACAGTTTCAGCACGGCAGGCTATCTCTACACCAGTCTTTCCAAGCTTATGGATCCAACACCACAGGGGTGAGGTCTGAAGACACCTGAGGGAAAACTTAATGCAGAGTTCAAGTTTGTCAAATAAGCATTCTGGGAAAGGTTGAAAATGATCACGAGGTGAATCATTATTGAGGGAAAGAGGACATAATAATTGTCATGGGTTTGCAAAATCAAAATTGGGATCAAATTTCCTACAACTGTATATTCACCACTAGAAATGACATTTAGCTTTTAGATCTTCTTAGCTTTTTTTTCACAGTGCTCTAGGCATTGAACGAATGGGGTATTGATGGCACAGTTTCTAACAAACTTGCCCCGAGTTCTGCAGTGAGCCTTTTGTTGCAGGTTTGAGTTCTATCCACCTGGTTTAGGATGAGCTTTATGTAAAAAATCAATCAACTATTGAATGAACAGAATGCCTCAGCAATGTTTGTGTATCAAACGGTCAATGATGCAACTTAACACTTACCTGGCTTTATTTCTATCTAGATCCTGGCTCAGAAATTTGATCATCAAAAGGCAGGCACCAGAGTTTGAGCTCAAAGTATCGAAATCCTGCCTTTACAAAGGTAAAAAACCATTTATCCAGTTTATCTTTAAATCATCTTTAACACGGTGGACTCATGTCTTTTTTGTTCAGTTACTTGAGAAAGGCAGGTTTTCTTGTATCAGTAAATTTGGCGCATCAGAATTTAAGGTAATCAAAAAAGGAAACCAAAAACATAACTTTATTTAGATTTTACATAAAATATTACCAATCATGATATCAGATTTTCAAATAAATTGGTTTTTACTTTGTTGTGGTGTCTTGAAACCTCCAGGCAAATTTAAGCAAGAATGAAAAATCTTAAGATTTGGAAGTCACTCTTTGAAAATTAAACATTTTTTTAGAAAGCTTTATGTAAAAAACTTTATCTTAATACTAAAAAACTATTTAATTCATTTTAAAAATGTCACTAATTAAACATTTTGGAGAAATGAATAACAAAGATATCATTCCAGCATTTTCCCCCCTTAAAAAACTGGGGATTTTCCATTTGATTAAAAATATATAGAGTGTTATCCTTGGTGTCTAATTGGTATGTGAAGTTTATTAATTTTATACATTTCCATGAAAGACATAGTGGCAAAATCACGCATATGTGCATGTTGAATATGGCACCCAGGGGGTTGAAGGAATCAAAGTGATCTGATTCTTTTTTTAAATTAATTTATTTTTCAGTGAAAAGTATCTTTAAGCCTTTGAACAAGCCACAGAGGACAGCAATTTTGAAGGCAAGTGCTGCAGAAACTTTTCATACATTCCAAATTATAAACTTGATTTCTGGATGTTATGAATATTTTATTTCCTGCAGATTGTGTGGCATTGTCTTACAGAATTTCCTCCTTTTTTTTTTCCTCTTTGTTATTTATGAGACATTTATAAGTTTGATTGAGGTATTGCAGCAGCCATTTCACAATTAATGCACAATGACTCTACTTCAATCCAAGCCTCTGATAAATTTATGCCTAAGATTGTCTATGGCAAAACTTGAAAACTAAAAACTTGTCTAGAAATTTGTATTGTCATTACCAGAATGTCACCTATGAGCAGCAGCATCGCTTAAACGCTGCTCTGCAGTAGATTTATATATCATCAAATAAGCAAAATTTGTAAAGTTTATTTTTAATTTCCTTCTTTTTCTTGTCTTGCAGGTTTTAATGGCAAAAGACTATGTACTCATCAAGGGATTTCCTGGCACTGGTAATATTCAAATAAATTTGAAAGTTTTCATGTTTTTGTTTTTATGTCATTATTTCAATTTTTCAAAAAAACTTCATCTTACAAAAAGCAGTGACCATGTTCTTGCAAAATGTTTTCTCAGTAATAATTCATGGTCATCAGTGGGAAGGAAAATACTGTCTCTGGAAAACAAGAATGTATAATTTCAGTCTCACAGTGCTTCCAATCTGCCACAAATCTAAGGATTTCCACATTTTTGCCATGAGGAAATCTTATCCAAATGGCTGAAAATTGATTTCGTGAAGCAGATTTTCTGAAAGTTTCTTCAGCTCGAAAAGGGCGTTGTACCCCTCGGTTTTTATGATTACCTGTTGGAAGCACTGGTCTCGGCTTGTCTCAGAGAAAAGACTCCTCACATTAAGATGCAAAAAGTTTCACTACTGGGTTATTGTTGCAAATTTGTATCGCCTCTCACTAACTGCTCCTCAGGTAAAACTTCAACGATTGTGGCCCTGGTGAAAATCCTGCAGCTGTTGGGTCTGTCTGTGCTGCTCACCAGCTACACTCACTCTGCTGTCGATAACATTCTTCTCAAGCTTAAAAAGGTGGGGTCATTCTGCAACTGTGCCTACTCTAAAAAAAAAAACATCTTGAATATGCAAGTTATAAAAATAGGAGATTATTAATAAAATTATTTTTCCTTAATCTGGCTAAGCCTACTTTTCAAAAATAAAATTTAAAAATTGGAGGAATGTTTACATTTTTGCAATGATCTCCTTAATCTGAATAAGGTTTGGCATTTATGACCAAGCCTACTTTCAAAATATGAAATAACATTTAAAACTTGTAAAGATTTTTTTTTTTTTTTGGATGATGTTATTTTTAATCTGAGATTTGTGAAGAATCCTCTCATGGTTCTGATTGATTGATTGATAGATTATTGGTATACCCATTTCACCATTAAGCAGTGATCCCAGGATCCTCTCCTAGTACTTTTGTAACAGAGACTTCATTACAAATTTATATTGTGTTTAAAAAGTAACAAAATTACAATATCAGCCTAGCTAGGTTATTAGTGGTGGTTTGTTACTTGCTTTAAACTAGGCCTGCAAATAACTTTTAGTTTTCTAGACCTAAATCTTAACAACTGTATTTTTATTTAGATTGAAATTCTAGCCTTTTGGAGACTTCAGAGCTATGAAATTACGGCTCCAAGCATAGGATCATAATCTGATCTAGATATTTCTTTAGTCCAGATCTAGGTTTAGGCTAACCAGAAATAGACTGCATTTTTTTGATCATGTGAAAAGAAATGCAAATGGTAGCAGCACTTGCAGGCCAATATATAAAAATTGGATTACTTGTTGCAAGCCGATTCAACTTTGCTTAGTCACACACATATATTTAACTTATTAACAACAGTGTTCAAAAACACTTTTTTTTGTACCTGTAACACTTCATATATTTTATATGCTGTTCTTTTTTTTTTTCCAGGAAGGTGTCCATTTCCTCCGCTTGGGCCGTCAGGGTAGAATCCATCCATCCATCCTACCCCACTGTGCCGAGATTCTTACCAGCTCTCCCAGTATAAACTCTGTGCAAGCTCTCAGAAAGTTCTATGATTCTTATGTAAGTAAATAAAACAACATAAGTAGCACCAGCTGCTTTATAAAACAAAATAGAATTGCAGGTATAAGGCATTCAAGTAGAATGAAGATCTTAGATAAGCGGGAAAAAAAAAGCCAGGTAAATCTTAGTGCTCATGAGGAAAAAAAAAGCAAATCAATTTTATTACACACAGAGTAATATTGTGAAAGAATACAACCACCAACTCAAACTAAGGCTGTATCACAGGGCAAAACCTTTGCACATATATACTCTATCTTGTTTAAATTGTTAAAATATTTGAGTTTGTAGGTGAATACTTCTTATGCGATATTATATTGATTCAACCATTATAGAATCTTCAAGATCCTTAAACTTATCTATTTGTTTGTGGGAGTGCTGTATTTGTATACTTTTTGTACTATGACACACAGATTAATTTGAAATTCTTATGGAAGGAGATACAAGCTGATAAAATTGGAATTATCTATTATGTGTTATTCAAAATCACCCTTTTCACAACCAAAGCCATCTGTGCCTTTTGCAGCTCAAATTTTACACACACTTTGTAGACAGAAAAATCTATGACAAAAGCATGTTCACCAAAAAAGAAAAATTGACAGAGGTTAAACCAAAATCACCTAGATATTAATATTTTCCATTATTGCCTTGTTCTAAACCCCATCTACTCTTCTATTCTTTTATGTGTGTGTGTGTTTTTTTAAATATTTTTTTAACGTCCTGTACAAAAACAAGAGTATAGTAGCCACAAGTTGCTTGGGTGTGAGCAACCACCCTGTGTTCCAGCAGCGAAGCTTCGATGTGTGTGTGGTGGACGAGGCTTCACAGGTCCTTCAGCCTGCGTGTCTGGGCCCGTTGTTTCACTGCCGCAAGTTTGTCCTGGTCGGCGATCCAAAGCAGCTGCCGCCTGTGGTGCAGAGTAAAGAAGCCAGGTAAGTAGAGACATTCATAAAGTGAAGTGGATCCCACGCCTAGTCCAAGCAGCGAGGAAGCAGGAATAGGGTCCTGATTGTTCTTGGCATACGGCATTATGAGGTAGATTGCCATTGCTTTCCTCGCCGCCTTTACTTTCGCCGGGTCTTAAGAGACCTGGCTACCCATTCATTTAGTGCTTGGTGGACACAGAAGAGCAATAAAAATCTGACTTTGCCCGGACTGGGAATCGAACCCCGGACCTCTTGGAAAGTAGCCAACTGCCCTACCAGATGAGCCACCGCTCCCCTCATTCATATCATGTTTTTTTAAAAAACTTAATTTTATTTGTGTATATATATATATGTGAAGCTATGATGATAATGTTTCAAGACTGGACTTTGTGTATGGCAGTAAGATTTGATTTAAAACATCTAGTTAGCTATCAAGTATGGTGAGAAAATCCATAATTTTCTTATAATACTAATCTCATGCAATGACTTTGATATTGAATCAATATTTTTAGGTAATTTATGTTTTAGAAACAAAAAGATTGACTATGATGGTGAAGTAAAAGTGAGGCAATGAAAAAATTTATTCAGAAACATTATGATAGGGTGCGGACAAAGAAAACAAAAACAAACTGCTCATAATAACATTTACAAAATGTTGAGATACATCAATAAGCTTCAACTCTGTTACTTTCAAAACCAAGCACATGATAATGAGTGTTGTGAATTATGCTTTAGTGTAAATTTTGTTTGTGTGTGAAAATTTTGAAAAGCTTGGGAATCACAGTTTCATGTCTGGTGCTTCTTGTGCCAATCTTTTTATCTTTTCAGGAGCCTTGGCATGGATGAAAGCTTATTTGTCAAGTTGGACAACCGAGGAGCCACATATGATCTCAATCTTCAGTACCGCATGAACAGGTGGAAAAAAACGTATATTTATCAATCCTTTCCCTATCCACCCTGATTTTCACCACTGGACCTCACTATGTTAGCTGTGCGCTTAAATGGCTATAATAATGAGCTGGGTGAGCTGGTTTAGGGTAAAGTTGGGTTATTGTATATAGCCAGTCCACGTCTAAGGTGATATCAGGCTTTAAGGCCCTCCTTCAGGCCGGGGTGCCTGCAGATCTCGGGGCAGACTCACAAGCTACTGTGCCACCGACGCCCCCGCTTGGGGTAGGGAGTGTGTTAAAAATATTATTACTGATTTAGAATATTTCAGTGAAAAGGTTCTATTGTTCATCATTATAGAGGCTAGAGAAGTACAAAGAGGGCAGTTAAATAGGAATTTGTTCTATCATTGTAAATCTGTGGAGTTTGCTTGCTAGGATACCATGCTTTGTTGAAACAGATATAAATTTAATGAAAAGTAACATCAATCAAAGTAAAAATCAGAACGATACTTTCATGGTAGAAAAAAAGGGTGCATAAATACTTTTCATTGAAGACCCATTATTGGTCTCTTGTAACATCCAGATTAAAAGTGGTAATGTATGATTTGTTATTCAAATAATTAAAACTCCTGCATCATGGCACAGAGCCAACAATATTACTCTCATCCAATTTTCATTACTGCAAAGTACAGAGAATGGGGTCTCAGGTTGCATCAACAGGTCAAAAGTCATAACTGTTACATGTTGCTCGTATAGACTGATTGTGACACATTTCAATATCCTCAAGAGCTCTAGAACTGCTTAACACAGTGGTTGCATCAAAGCAATCTCCACTCTCACAACAAAAAAAAGTTTCTAGTCGTGTAGACTACAAAGAATATGTCTCATTGTGACAACATACAGTGCTATAGAATATTGGCAGCGTTGCTGTCACCAAGCTTGCCATCTAATCTGCATGGACTTTTCTGTCATGGCATTGAGCCTGCTTCTGCCACCTGACATGATAATCTTGGAAATGCCAGAAAGCTGCTGGTGCTATTGAAGCCAAATGAAGTCCAGTATCAGTAATGTGAAGTCTGTGGGCGATACTGCACTTTATAAGGCTGTGGCAGAGTAGTGAGATGTCCAATGAGTCACAAACAACCAACACAAATCATATCTTATACAAGGTCATGTTTCGCAATAAAAGATTGAATGGTGGCTTGCAAAACCCAAACTCATTCTTAAAAGGGCGCTACATATGTTTATAAAGCCCATCTAGATAAATTCCACCAATTTTTTATACAAAGGAACTGAATCCACTTAAGTAAGCCTACTTTACTTATAGGAGGAGCAAGTGCTCATCTGGTAGGGCAGTTGGCTTCCAAGTCAGAGGTCTGAGGTTCAAATTCCAGTCCAGGCCAAGTCAATTTTTCATTGCTCCTCTGTCTCCACCCAGCACTAAATGGGGCAATTACGTCTTTTAAGACACGGTGAAAGTAAAGGCGACGAGGAAAGCAATGGCAAACTACCTCATAATGCCGTATGCTGAGAAAAATGAGGACCCAACTCCTGGTTGGTCGATGCTTGGACTAAGCAAGGGGCTCACTATACTTTCTTTTACTTAGCTTTTAAATGCTTTTGAAGGTTTGAAACATTTTTAATGTTTATTTCTGAAGATGAGCACACCATGCTGCATGGTATGATTTTTCTTGCCCTAGACCTCTAACTAGTCTGCCCTTCCTGTATGTTTTGCTAGGGAGCTATAAATAGATTTGGTTTGTCCACCTTATCCAAAGGAATTTGTATTGTATGTGTCTTTTTTTTTTCTCATATTTTTTCCTCATTCACTGTTTGATCAGAGTGATAATGGAGCTCAGCAACAGGCTTGTGTATGAAGGACAGCTTCTGTGTGGGGATCCCAGTGTTGCTGAGCAGTGTCTACAGATTGATACTTCGCTTTTGTCGGTAATGATTAGTTTTAAAAAAAAAGTTTGGGTATTTCTTTCTACCTTTTTTTTTTTTTTTTAAATCATCTTTGTTCCTCCTTTATTAATAAAAAAATACTCTACACATGAAAAATGGCTAGTGCCAGCACAAAATGAGTGAGATATTTTACAGTAGAAAAATAGGTTGTATGCTTCCAGGAGAGCATGCATTGTATACATCAAATTCAAAGCTCTAAAAGTTGAGAAAATTAAAGAAAAAAACGCTACAAGATGATGGCAAGTGCAATTTTCTTTGTAGGAGTGATTTTTTTCTGCAATAAAGTGTCTCAATTTATGATGACGTCATACAAATCATTGCAAAATAGTTTTAAAAAATCATATCAAATTTTAAATGTTTGTATGTTCCATTTTACTGCATGAAAGTTTTTTTGTCTTTTAGTAAGAGAATAAAGTTCAAAACATCTAAATGAAGTTTTGTATAGTTGTTTTGAAATATTGACAACAGACATTTCAAAACCTGTGAATTGAAACAGGGATATACGCTGCTGTCAAAGACAATATGTATTGTGTAGAGACTGGTCTAAATGGGTGATATGTGGCCTGCAACACTTTTGAGAAAGAAAAAAAAAAAAAATTCTTTTTTTCCATCTTTGAAATGCTGGAAAAAAAAAATGATGAATTCGCCATATCTTGACTTGAAATCACCATATCTTTATTCAGTTTTCGACATTGCAAACCTCAAAGAGGTAAGCTTCAGGCTGTTTTGATGCTTTAAAATGTTCAAAATGCAACTTTCAAACCATTCAAGTGTATCACGATACATATATAACACCAGACCTGCCAACTTTCCATTTTCACAGAGAAAAATTCCAGTGAAGGTCTATAAATTCCATTTTATGGGCTGTCCCACTAAAATCCCATTCAGTTGTCCTGATGGAAGATGGAAAGGAAAAAAATTACCTCGTCTTATCCTGTGGATCCATCCTATATCAATGGATGTGTGCTCTACCTATTTAATAGCATTGAACATTTTTAAATTTCTATCGATATAATCCAAGTATCCAATTTGCGGTCCATAAGATTTATTCAACATTCTATCTAAAGAGACTGAGTAACTTCTGTATTATTGATATGTCATGGTGCTCCATGCAGACATGCTAACATTATGCTTTAGGCGTAATTCATCCCGTCTGCGGAGATTTTACACTTTTCGCTGTTTAAGTAAGCGCTTGCGCTTTAGTTTCATTTTGTGCAATTTTCTTTCCATTCACAAAATGCAAAAATGCGATATCGATGGAAAGTTGATCCTCGATTTTTTTTTTAAACTGCCCTCGAAGTAGACCGGTGTAGTTTCTTTGATCTTGTATCAGGCTTGCAAAGTGTCCCTGGATTAAATAAAGCATCTAGATCTATCCCACAATTTATTTTTTTTTTGGGGGGAAGGGGGGGGGTCTGTAACTCAATAAACCTTTGGTGCTGATGGTAAGGTAACCAAGAATTAAGGCTGCACCATCTTAATCATTATATTAATTCACAGTCTTGAAAAAAAATCCTTTGCTCCCCCCCACCCCAAATTAATTATTAATCAATCAAACAAGAGCTCAGAAGCATGAGAACACTTGTATTTTGCATTGATAGACAACAAGTAAGCTATGATAATAATCATTTTTAAGTCAACAACATGCACAATGCAGTAGGCCTAGAGTGATAACTAGCCTACCATGTCGGCAATAGATCAAAGAAATCAAAGGTTGGTTTTTGGGAGTTGTAGCCCGACCTTCAAGTCAGTGCCACATCAAAGTAATTTGAGATGCCGGCTATGTCTAGTTTTAACACTACATGAAAGGGAATGTGCATACAAATTGCCTGTCATTTACAAAAAAACTAACTTAATACTGAATTTTTCATAATACATGTACATGTATCTTATAAATAATATCCAAGTCATTTTGTTCTAGATCTACTTTAAAAAATCCTATTAGATCTAATGCACCGAAGGCTAGACACTTTTTCATCCAATCTAAGATCTCGATCTCTCTCTCTCTCTCTCTCTCTCTCTCCTCTCTCTCTCAGTCTCATCTTAAATTACTTAGTTTTAAAAATGTTATTTTTCTGTTCTTTAGTTGTTAGTGTTGATGCAGATTTTTTTTTCTTAGGCAATGTTTTGATTTTTTTTTTGTCCTCTCTCTCTCTCTCTCTCTCTCTCTCTCTCTCTCTCTCTCTCTCTCTCTCTCTCTCTCTCTCTCTCTCCATTGATCACTCTTTGAGTGTCTCTCAGTAATTCTCACTCTTTCTCCTTTTACTTCTCTCTCTCTCACTCTCTCTCTCTCGATCTAGGCAATATCAAGATCCAGCACTATTTGTAATTTCACTAAACTCTTAATTTTGTTTCTGATGTGTAATCAAAATTGGATAATGGCCCTAGAGATCTAATTTAGGCTTTAGTCTAGGCCTAAGCCTACACAGACTTGAGTACATTGTAGGCAGACATAACTTGGGTAGATCTTTGTCATTTCAGATAGCGCAAAGGAAAGCTCGATGTTTTCTTTTTATTTAATACACAATAGGTCATAATTTTAAGCCTTACTGAGATTCTGTAGATCTGTCTCACATAAGATTTCTTTTTTCATGTAACCTTTTATTGTGTGAGCTATATTTTGAGTTTTATATACTGTAGTGCGCCTTAAAAAAAATTCATCATTCAAGCTCTAAATCTGCTGGTCTTGAAGGCGTGATAAATAATGATACTATTAGACTAATGGCAGTGAGCAGGGAGATACTTTCTTGCATCTTTCACAGTTGAAAATTCATTAATTAGCCTCTGATATTATACTCTAATGTCATGGAATGTCTATGGTCGAGTATATGATTAAGGTGTAATACGGTTTATCCATGTGCATTAATTATACTGGCATATTCCTGTGAGACTTTCTAAATTCCTGTGAGTAGAGGTGACTATTTCTGTGAGAACAATTTGGGGTTGGCAGGTTTGTAACACTTTTTTCAACTTTAAGCATCTTCTCCCCCCTTTCTTTACAGGCAGGCACGCACAATATAATTAGAAATAATTGAAAATAAAGGTTCTCTTAAAACTTCAATTACATTTTTTTTAAAGAACTGTAAATTGTGTGCTATTGCTTTTTTAAAAATTCTGAAATTGTTGTGATTTGCTTTAAAAAGAAAAAATCTGCACATTTTTTGGTTGTTGCCCACACCAATGATGAGACAGTTTTGATGCTTTTTGTTTATTCTTTTGGAATCTTTGACGTGGAATAATGATCACTGATGGAATGGTTTTTACATCACTATTAATACATTTCTTTGAAAAATATATCTTTTCCAGGATCAACCCAAGTGGCAGAAAGCTGCACTGAGTCCCAAAATTCAAAATTCAGTGGTTTTCATTGATACACAAAAGGTATCTGTCATTGTTATGTTCTATATTGACCAATATAAATTTGATAATTTTGCCTCATTTATAATCACTCGCATTAGAGAGACCAGTCATGGAGAGCCGACAATCCTAATAATAGTTTTGGGAAAAATCCATCCAGAGTATTTTTTTCCTTTTTAAATGTTCTTAAAATTTCTACACATTAGTTTGTACAGAATTTAGATAATCCTATATCTTTATGCGATTTTAAAGCCTGTAATTTGGCAAGGATATTTGTACCAATGACTCTGAAATACCTAAAGCCAACTTATGACATGATAAGACTCAAGTGATCACAGTTTAATTGTTTTAGGGAGATTGAAAAAATTTCGATACATTGTTTAATTTTTCTGTACCACCATGTACTTTCATTTAAATAATGATACTGGTCCTTATGTTCTTTCTGAGAAATATAAGAAAGTAACTTTTTCCCCATAAAGCTAACAAGTTTTTAAATGGAGAGATTGCCCTTAGAATGATATGGATGACTTTGTCACTTTTCCTTCTTTTTTCACCTAAAATTATGTCCATGACTAAATATCTTATATGTTTTGTGATCACAGATTGCTGCAACAGAGATACAAGACGGAAAAGGACTGAAGAATAAGATGGAGGCTGACATTGTTTTAATCTTGTTAAAACAGCTGATGAAAGTGAGTGTGAATGTTGTTTTTACAATCAATTTTTTTTTTTTTTTTAACTCTGCAGACTTTTTTTAATTTTAAAAGTCACATAAGTTTTTAATGCTGTAGCAAAAAATTATATTTCTTGAAAAACTTTTAAATATTGTTCTCAATTTTTACAACAACAAAAACGAAAAGTTTCGGAACTAGGATTTTTATCAATGTCACAGTGCTGATCATTTTTGAATTATGGAAACGTTTTTAACTCACTTGTGACTGACCCCTTTTCCTCTTGCTATTTTCTCTGGACTGAGGTTTTTTGGCTTTTTTTTTTTTATTTTGAAAAAAAAATTTAAAAAAGCAATCATTCTAAAACTTTGGACACATTAGGTCTGTTAGTTGCAACACTTTTTTTCAATTACCTTGATTTTGTATGTTTTATTACAAAAAGGTTAAGAATTTGATATTGCGGAAAATTTTCTGAAGCCCATGTAAGATGCAGCAAACCGGTAAGAACACACAAAAGTTAGGAAAGGAGCTTTTCACTTCAATAGATTTTATTTAGATTTAGATATCTAGACTGAAAATCATCTGGTTGAGCTCGATTTTTCGTTTGGGTCTTGATTTAGTGCTACTAGATCTACTGCTCTGAGCATTTCTTAGATCTACAGTATATCTGGATCAAGGTCTAGGTCATCATAAAAATTTAAAATAAGTCAGTTTTAGGGTCTTCATATGGGTAATATGGATAAAGAAAGGTTCTTGCAAGCTTTAAAATTTCCCCTCCCTCTCCTATTTCATGCCTTTCAATTCAGACAACACAAATTGTGTTGTATGTTTTACTGCTCATCAGCTGACATTCTCACGGCTCCACACTGTCTCTCGATCTCTAATGATGACTTCACTCAGCAACATCTCTTGATTGCCCATTTCCCTCTGCTCAAGAATGTTTTGAATAATGAATACTTCCACTGCTCTGCACTATTTCCTGATTAATGCAACACCTCTTGATAAATGAGTATTTTTATTGTTCAGCAACATCGTATTTACTGAATACCATACAAGGTAACTAATTCATCATTTCCTTTTTTCTATTTTTTTTTTTGGCAATTCAGGCCAAAGTAGGAGGGGAAACTGTAGGAGTGATTTCCCCTTACAGATCACAGGTGCAGCTGCTACAGCAGATGGTTCATGCATGTTTGCCGCTAGCTGGTGTAGAGGTCAACACAGTTGATCAGTACCAGGGGCGAGACAAAAGTGTCATCATTGTCTCATTTGTTCGCACTGAAACAGACAATGTACGATCATTATTAGTGTTTACTCCTTTTTTTTTTCACTTGTCCTGATTTTGAAAAACGATGTTTTGAGATGAACTATGAGATTCAAGGCTCGCAAATAATAGATGAAGCTTTGAGAAATATTTAAAGTTAAAGTAATCCTTAACAGTTTTCACTTTTATAGTGCATGTGAAAAGTCTATGAAATAATCAGCATTTGAGTCACAGTCAGGAGAATTTAGGTAATCCTTAAAAGCTCCTTGAAAATACAGGGACTATTGAAATTAAAATCTTTTCTCAATTGAAAACTACATAACCTTGCAACTTAGATTCCTTCTATCTATTCACCTATACAAAAAACATAATTTACATTTTTCATTATTTTGAAGAAGAAAAAAGATTTATCTTGATGTTGAAATTTTTAAATTACCTTATTTTGATGGAACCTTACTTTCTTCTAGTTCACTATTTTGAAATATGTTATTAGCAAAATCTAATTTACTAAAAAATGGTTTCAAAATAGATAAAATTGCTTTATTTACAAGCCCTGGCAATATACAGTCTTTGTGCACATTTTTTTCTATCCTCTGAAATATTAATGAAAAACATAACTCATCTGTATATTTCTTTTTTTCTTTCTGAATATGGAACTCCTTAATATAAAGAGTTGTTTCATTGATAATGTAAATTCATATTATGTACGAGTGACCAATTAAAAAAAAATTTTAACTAAATTTTAAAAAAATTATTTTTAATGCTTTGGTTTTAATTTAACATATAATACTTTAACAAATTGATTGGTAAATGACATATACTTGAATATTTTAATGTAGGTGTTAATTTTTTTCATAACTTTCTTGTAGTTGGCAATGATGAAAACATATAAAGCTACTTGATATTTTATAAACTAAGTGATGTCCACAGCCTTTTCTGATGAAAAAACTGCATTGTTGAGGGCATTTTAAAAACCATGGAGGGCCTGCAAGTTTATTGAATTACTTTATTGTCCTAAAAACTGTAGTGTCTTTATGGTGCGATGATAGATGTCACAACAGATTTTTTGTTTCAAATCACATTTGTTGCATAAGTTTTTTGGGACTTTTTCACTCATATCTTAAATATATTCATTCAGCGGTTAAGCAAAGACCCTTTCAATCAAAATTTTTTGCTTAGCTATCAAACAAAAAAGTGCTTTAACTCTTTTTCCCCTACTGAAATCTATTGTCACACGCAAAACTGAATGAGAATCTCATCTTTAATTGAATAAAAATTGTTAATCATTGAGTTTCTTTCATTCTGTCAATTGTGGATTCATAGGAATGAGTTTTATTCTATTGATTTGCATGGGGTTTTTTTCCCCCTCTTTCTCACTCAGGTGGGAGAGTTGCTGAAAGATCTGCGGCGTCTCAATGTGGCTCTGACCCGAGCACGATGCAAGCTAATCCTGATAGGCAACACCGTGGCTTTAAAAGTTTATGACAACCTGGCACCTCTGCTCTCCTGGCTTCAAGAGACTCAAAATGTATCCTTTTACGTTTTCGTTTCGCTGCTGGGGAAATTCGACCAATGTAAAAACAGTGGGGGTAAACTGAGACTCTCAGATTAGTCCATTTGGTGAATTCAATAATTAGCCTGTTGTGTTTCAATTTTGAGCATTCTTAATGATGACTTGTTCATTGCAAATATCAGATTTGATCACAGACATTTTTATTTTAATGTTCATCGTTGATAGTTTTTTACACGATTTTTTTTTTGTGGGGGGTGGGGGGATCTTTATTGCACTGCAATATCAAGCCCCTTCGCCTCCCCCCTCCCCTCCTACACACAAAAAAAAAAACCATCAAAGACTGCATTCACTACTGTTGCAATCATAATAATTGTGGCATTTAGTTGTATGCGGTGTTAATCAATTATGAGCATACATTACTCCACCTTTCCCTGCATTTTACATCAACATATACAATAAATGTAATGTAGGTACCCCAGACTCGCCTCTGCGGCAGAAAATTTCGATATTTTGTCTAATTTAACTAAACTAGGGCATCTTTTCTTTAAAGAGCACATTTATGAAACACATATCACTAATCTGAGAGTCAGTTTACCCCCACTGTTCTTACATTGGTCGAAGGGGGTAGCGGTATAGGAGACATAGGGATAAAACCCTACCCTATAAACAGGAGAAGTAAGGCGGCTCCTTCCCTCCGCTAGCCTG
>BLXT01008186.1:729875-741188 GCA_019648995.1 Plakobranchus ocellatus
AAGCCTACGAGAAGGACTGAGTGAATAGAAACCCTGAGATCACCGCTTAATGGTGGACTGGGTATACCAATAATCAATCAATCATTTCTCTTGAATTACCTTAGCTATTCCACAAACATCCAGGGTTATATATAGAGATTTTCATGGACTCTTTGATAGAGCTTGTAGGGCCATGTTGCCTGCTTTGGCAAGAGATGGCCTGTTTCCAAAGGAAGTAGAACAAGTAGGATTGGAGGAGCATTGACGTGTATTGTGGCTCTGTTTTTTCTGTCCAGAATCTGACTTAATCACTCTCTCTTTAGCATTTTCATTTTCAGCAAATGTTTTCTAGCAGTACTCTATTTGCTTCGGCTAGCTTTCTGTTGCTCTTTGTTTTTCTCTCTTATCTGATGATTTTTCTCTTCCCTCATTCAGGCTCTGTATTCATGCGTTTTTTCAACTGTAGACTTTAGCATTCTGAAAAGAAAAATGGGAACGTCTTTTACAACTCTTGTAATGAATAATATATAAACATTTTAAACTAGATCTAGTTCATAAAATAAGATTGAATGCGCCTGAAAAAAATTCTTTAGAAATCCTACAGCTATAGAGATACTTTTAAAGTCAAGTAAAATTAGTTCAAACTATATGAGTAACAAAAACAAGTCTTTAAGCATGACAGTCAGGAATGATAAAAAACAACTTATTGAATCTGAAACAACCTGCTAAGTGTCAGTGAATCAAATTTGACAAAACAAATCAAACACATATAACCCAGGATTAAAAAATGATTGCACGAAATGAGTTGAAATATTTGAATCTTCAGTTTTTGTTTTTTTTTAAGTTGTCGCATGATAAACAGATGAAGAGAAAGTCAGAGCCATAGGTAAGACTGCTGTGAACTTAATGTCATTGTAATGTTGAAAGCCGATTGGATTGGTAAAAGATGCAGCCAGAAGTTTCATTATTGATGTTGTAGTTTCTGGAGCCTCTGTTGCTTTTTCTTGTCTTCATGTTGCTCCTGTTGGCCATTGTTGATCAACTTCAGTTGATGGTTAATTCTCAAAGTGAGAAAGAGGCCAACAACAAGGGCAGCTGTTGGGCACTTATAATTTGGACTGACCATAACTTTGCAGCAACGCAAATCTAAAAACTAATCTTGAAGTTCTCATGCAATTTTTCTTTGCAAGTGAGTCTGGAAGACAGCCTCAAGCAATCCCAATCTTTCAACAAGTGAAAAGCTAAGAATCTTGAGTTCTCCATTTTTGCAGTGGTCATACGCTTTTGTGTTAATAAGCGTTAGGTGTCATGCATCTCGACTGCTGTCAGCTTGCAATAAACTCCCACACTGCTCACACACAACAAGAATCACTTTATTGCATATGTAGCCCCTGATGTAAGCAGCAACGTTCTCCAGTTGAAGGATGTCTTCTGCCTTGGCTGACTTCACTAGGTTTATCACCTGTGCTTGTTCTTGATTTTGTTGATGGATGAGAGGGAGATGTGGAAGTGTCGGTGGCTGCAATGATGCTGACGACGTAAAATTTAGAAGAAATATGTCTAAATCTTTCTTGCAGTTTTTGCCACGAATGGATGACAGAACCTTGTCCGCCATGACTTTTCGTTGAGCAAAAACTAAACACTTGAGGATCGGATCAGGATTTATTCTGGTTTCCCCCTTTGCTTCCCAGTACAGCAAACAGATTCTCTACAAAGTGTTGGTTGAGCTTGTTGCTGAGAAGGTATTTGATATCATCTTCATCACTAATGGTGCTGTCGATAAGCACCAACAGGGCTTGGATTGTTTGCAACCATCCTCGGATACAAGGCAGGCCGTCTGCATTTCATTTTACATCTTCAGTACCGTATTGAAGGATGTTAAACCATTCTCTACTTTCTCGACGAAAAGCAATATGAAATGAAGATTTTGTTATTGGGTGTCTCTACAGCCACTGATGTTGAAAATGTTGAAGAAACTGTCAAATCCGTGGACAAACTTTAATGTAGCCATGTGGCTTGCTGGGAAGACACTTGTCTGACAGTCACAAAAATTTTGTGCTGGTGGCCAAGTTGTGGCTGAAGACTTGGGCTGCCAAGTTAACACGAAGTTTGGAAAAGACCATGTTTGGTCTTTAGCATAGAAATCCTTAATGGCCTACCAAGACACGGCACCATCTACAGTGAAAAAGGAATGTTTCAAGACATTATTCCTGATATTCTTCAGGTACTGCAAGAGATCAAACATGACAAGAATTTTCCAAAAGTGCTAAATGAATGAAGCAAGGCTTATTAGCTGTCGCTCCGAGGGTTCTGAACACAGAACAATTGTTAGATCCTTGATCACAGACGACTGTTTTTAATTTTACTATTATGTCCAGGGATGTCAACTTTTCTATAGCCGACATCAACATGTGATACAAAATCATAGGTTTTGTTGTTGAATGGCTCAGAAAATAACCGAAAGGTTGTTTCCATTTGGACATCAACCCTCGCGCCTTAAAAATGGTGGCGTGATTTGCAGGTCAAGCAAATGGAACATAATCCTCCTGTACCACTTTCTTCCTTTCAAGGTGTTCTTGTAAAGGGCAAGAATCTTGTCACATTTATCAACGCCCCCCATGTTTAGATTATATCCTTTTGTAAGTGCTAGGCACATAATTGGAACAAGCTTTTTAGCTTTTCTGTTATACCTTGTTTCAACTCCATGAACACTTGATCCTACAAATACTGATCCAAACTTGGCCGTCGTTACTACAACTTTTAGTCAGAGTCTCGCAAAAATTAATTTTGATTTGCCTCTGGCAAAAAGGATTGATCTTTTTCAGTCGACATGCAGTCAGTCCCAAGGCATGACGAGTAATCTCGTAACTACTCAATTCAGCTAGCCTAAGAAGTTCTGCCTAGCAAACACAAGAGTGTGTATTGTGCAATCGAACTACCAAAAAAAAAAAGCCACATTACAACTGCAGAAAATACCGTTATAATCCCCACCCATTTTTACAGACTTTTTCCGAGAGGTCAATGCCTCCTGCGTAGTGAATTATTTAAAGGAACTCGGTGTCCATAGAAATATCTGAGGCTTTGTACAGATTCCTTTTAAAGTTTTTTTTCCATATACTCTGTTGAATTTTTTTTATCATTGTTTTAATTTGCTTGAGCATCAGAAAGCCTGTGAGAGAAAATGAGTGAACAGAAACCCTGAGATCATCGCTTAATGGTGGATTGGTATACCAATTATCAGTCCATCAATCTTGTAGGCATAGCTCTAGAGGTCATTGGGCCTGTAACAGTATTATTCCAATATATATTCTGAAATTAGATGTCAAAATGAAAAATAAATTTTTCTATCACACTCTCAGAGGTTTCAGAAATTGGCAACATACCTCAGAAATAACTGGAACTCTGTCGGATCTTCCTTGCTGAGTTTAGCCATGAGCTGGTTGTATGCCCCAAACTCTTCGCGTTTCAGTATCTCGTCCAAACCAATCTTTTTTTCTTCTTCTCACCTTCCTTTTTTTATTTGATTGTGTATTTTCCTCATCATGTGCGTTCATTACCAATGCCACACAAAAAGGTCCAAATTGTCGTGATGTGAAGTTGAATCTGTATTTGAGCAAAATGCATTGGGACTGTTGGTGCAAGACGCCTTTTTAGCTAACTGAAGATGTCACGTGATTTTCGTGCAGTTTCTAGCATGCTGTTTTTCGTCCGTATACGAGGAATGGTGGGTAAACTTAAGGGCGGATGGTGGCTTAGGGATTATCCGAAAGCATAAAAAAAAAGATGTGGCCCTTTCGTTTTCAGCATACTTTTTCTGCCTGTGTACGAGCACCTTAACAATTACCCTAACCCAACATCTCAATGCTATCTCTTCGTGTGAGCTGCTCCAGGAATACTGAGAAGAGCAAGACATTGTTTACGTTTTGGGGCGAAAACTGCTTGTTAGACAATTATTGTTTGCTTACAGTCAGTCTTGTTTTATTTTATGCATAAAGTTGTAATCTTTTATACTGGTATGTGTGTAGATTTACTTACTCAGAGTCCATAAAGTAATCATTAAAAACTTGATTCACAGTTTGTAAAAAACAGCCAAGTCTCCATTTCTGCATTCTGTCATCAAACACTTAGTATTGTTGTAAAAAAAGCAAATATATATACATGTATTTTTGTTTTTTTTAACTTGATAAAGCCTTAAGGGTGAAACGTTGTTACGTATACTCTGTGTTGATTAATTTGTTCTTACAAGTTTGAGTTGGTGGTTGTATTCTTTTACTATATGTTAAGAAATCCAAAGAAACTCATTGGTTGAATTTTAGTGGAAATGGACAGTCTTGTCTTGTCATTCCATGGTAATTATGTGTAGCAACGTTGGATTAGCTCATAAACTGAGTTAGAATCTCCTTGTTTTTGTATGTTTTAATTTTAAATTTTGATCCTTGTTCTTTTTTCAGTAATTCTTTGCAAATATATTTTGGGTTTTTTTTTTTTGGTTGAATTACAGTAGACCACACTTAAACCGAAAATGGCTGAACCGAAAAAACAGCTAAACCAAAAAGAAATTGAAGAGCTTTCCGATTTTCCTCTTATTCTTTCTTATTAAACAAGCGAAAGCGTTGGCTGCCTTCTATCGCTAAAGCGAAGTAAAAACTACCGGGAAAGCCCAGTCACTGTCGACCGACACATAAAAAAAATTTTTTTTTACAGCCTTGCCCTTCCCTTTCTTTCTTGCATTACTCCATGCAAACCTAATACTGTTAGTAACCGGTACCTCACACCAGGCCCGATGTCTGATTAGGTCTAGGTCTACTGCACACATCTGCCCATCCCTTCTCTTCCACCACTCAGTTATGCAGCGGGACCGTGCTAGACACTCTCTACATGTCTAGGTCCTGTCAGCGCTAAGCTAAGCAAACACTGTTGCATCACAGCCAATAATAAAGTCATCTCTCTTGTTGAGGACTTCAGTACCGGAAAACTTAGGTGAAATTGTAAAAGTAGACTTCAGGATCGTAAACTTACTTAGGCGATAATGAAATTGTGAAAGGTCTATTATTCTACATCGATAACAGGCGCAAGAACCTCTCAACTGAAAAGGAAAGAGAAGGAGATAGAGAGATGGATAAAAAAGAGAGGGAGATTCGTGGATAGGTTTGTTCATTCACATTGTGGTGTGACGATGGGTGGGATTGATTTAATTAACTTAATATTTCGGAAGCTGCTTACTCTCCTTTATTAATCTTACTTATTTAATGCGCTATGCTTAACGAAAATATGTTTAAACCAAAATAGAAACCATACTCCCTAGAATTTCGGTTTAAACGTGTTCCACTGTAGCTCATAAACTGAGTTTGAATCTCCTTGTTTTGTATGTTTTGAATTTTGATCCTAGTTCTTTTGTTCAGTATAAACAGACTTGAGAACCTAGTCAATTCTTTGCAAATATGTTTTGTTTTTTCAGGGCGTGTTTGCCAAAGTTGTAACTTTTTTCATTCCAAAACATCCTAGTGAAATGGACTTAGAATCTATGCAATGTAAAAAAAAACACTATAGAAAAATATAAGTTTTGTCTCAGTTCTTTGACCCAGCATAGAAAATGTCTCTTAGAACAGTGTGAAGCGAAATAAGATTCCCCCAAATAGTAGAAGCAGAACATTGTCATTCTAAGGGCATGTACAAACAAGTACATTAAAGGATTTATGAAGGCATCTTACACCTAAAGCCTTTAAACTATTCTTTAAAAAGATGTTATGGACAAAATACAACCAACCACACTAGGTAAATAAAGACACATTATGGTATATGATATTCCTTTTTTCCATCTTTCTTGGTCTAAAACAATGAATAGAGGGCTTCACAAGATTTTTTTTAAGAGAAGAAGTTTCAGATGAATATTGCTTGGATGGAAATAGGATATGCTTTTAGTGATAGAAAGAAGGTGTACATTTGAAAACTTATTAAAGAAACTAAACATTAGAACTGTTTACCAAATCTTAATGTTTCAATTTAAGTGTAAATCCAGACACATTCCCATAATATTTCATGTATATAAGATATCTTGTGCTTTTATATTTTACTTGGCCTCATAAGATTTTCTATGTATAATGTACATCGATGGCATGCATCAAACCTCTGAAGTCCTTATAGTTATACACAAAGAAGACACTTAAGGTGTGATACACCTGCAACGATAAATATTTCATAATGTTATAAATAAGGCCTCCAAACGAATGGTCTATGGATGATATGTATTTTGTCATTTATTTATAAACACATTTTTTTTTAAATGAATGTTCATTCTCCGGAATTTTCTGACCTTAAAAACAATAAACTGCTCTTTAATATGAAAAAAGATGTGTAAGGACTTTTTTTAATATTCATGTATTTGATTCTGCTTTCTTTATTATTATGTTTTGTACATATGTAACGTTATTAGAAATTATGGATGCATTGCTTTTTCTTCCTAAAGAGGTTATGACAGTAGAGGTGTACATTATAAGCATACATAATATGCTAGTACTGTAATTTAAAATGTCTTAAATCTGAGTTGTCTTGCTCAGGTTGTGTCATATTTGTCTTGAGTTTGGTATCTAAGCCATTTTGTGATGGAGATTGTTTAACCCTATGTGCTATAAATGGAGAGAAGTGGGCATGGAAGTGAAACTGGTACCATTCAATTTATTTTTTTTTTCTGCAGAGTGCAATGCAATCTCAATACCACGGGCTTCAAATTTAACACTAGACTGCAGAATGTAAAAAAAAGTTACTAATACTATTCACAAAAAAAAGGAGATGCAATAACTAGACCTAGATGTATATCTGCAGAGTTCCTGATAAAAAAAAACAGTGCAAATGCCAGTTTGAAGAAATAATAGAATTTTGTGATAAATGAAAGATTGCACAGCTATCCACATTCAATAGCATTTATCGCCTAAAAAAGTCTTCATAAGGTTTTGGCTTTTTTTTCTGGCACTCATAATATTCACACATAATTATATTTTTTTGATATATATAACTTTTGGTTTGAGACCACTTTTATTTTAAAATTATGAAGGATGTTTTCATTCAATGTTTAGGCCTTCATGATCATTTCTAAAATCTATGCATCAGAAATGCATTGCCTTGGCCAAATACGATATATTGAAATTGATCAGATTACATGTAGAATATTCTTAAGAAGATGAATTTGACCTTACAGCAGTAAAGTTGTTACATGCAAACACATAACTTTTGTTTGTTAATGGAACTGCAGTGTTTTATTAGACACATACACAGGAATAAGGCCATTATTGTAGAAACAAAAGTGGATAAAATGTCAGGGAAAAAAAAAAACACTAACACACAGATCATATCTGTCTTTTATAAATTTCAGTAAGTTTGCAATTTATTTTTCATGAGCAAAACATTTACATGTACATAATTTTATTTTATATTTCATCATTGCATAATTTACATAGTTAAAACAAGATCACCTTTGCAGCAGTATACATGTACTACATAAATAATATTCAAACTCACTTGCTTTAGAAATTTTCAAAACACCTCAGTGGCTTTTCTTAATCTTTAGAAACTATTGAGCAATGCATGGCTGTAATGAAAGCAAGCAATCCTCATACACTCCCAATTCATTTGGCTTGTAATCATGAGAGTTTTGGTGGCACTAGGGTGAACAAGCTCACCCTGAAAACTGCATGACAGGGACCTTCTGTTTGCAGTTCAAATTCTAAATGGTTCCCAACAGCGCTCAGAATGATCAACTTAGTGAATTAACCCAGTCAAATGCAATGTTATCCTGATATATAATAATACAAAGAGGATTGCCAATGTTATGTTGAGTCACGAAGTCGAAAGATTAAAAGGCAAAGCCAAATAGTTAAAAATGGCTAGTTTAAGTTCTTATCTGCCTCTTTTTTCCGTCTAGGTCTTTCCTATCTGCCGTTTTCAAAGGCATGGTGCCTCTTCAACACCCTTGAAGTATGAGTATGTATATATGTAGTATAGTGAAGTATGAGTACGTATATGTAGTATATTAGTAATCGAACACAAGTAACATGCCAGTTGAGCTACACTTGATAAAAAATCATTGTGAATGGGGGGAAAGATTGAAATGAAACAGAAACTATTCCCTAGAATCTATCCATCACATCAAGGCCCAAAAAGTCAATACAAAAAAATGCTTGGAAGAGCATTTACGTAAGAATTATTTCATACTGGATAGGAAAGAATTAGGGTCTACTCTTAGTACAGTTAACCTCGACTGTAACATCATTGGCAGTAAAAGCATTTTGGTGGTCCTTTTTATTTATTATGAAACAAAGATATTAGACCCTCTGACAGACTCATGAGGGAAAACTGACAAAAACCTCGAACATAACAAAGTTCTGCACTTAAAAACATGATGGAAACACCTTGGGATTAGAAAATATAAAAGTAAAATTATGACAAATGTCTTGCCATCTGCCAGCCATGGTTAGCCAGTCTAGAAAGTTTCACTTTCGCTATGTGTATAAAAGACTTATCTATTGTATGGCCATGCTTAGCCAGTGTAGATAGTTTCACTTTTGCTATGTGTATAAAAGGCTTATCTATTGTATGGCCATGCTTAGCCAGTGTAGATAGTTTACTTTCGCAATGTCTATAGAAGGCTTATCCGTTGTATGGCCATGCTTAGCCAGTGTAAATAGTTTCACTTTCGCTATGTCTATAGAAGGCTCATCCGTTGTATGGCCATGCTTAGCCAGTGTAGATAGTTTCACTTTCGCAATGTCTATAGAAGGCTCATCCGTTGTATGGCCATGCTTAGCCAGTGTAGACAGTTTCGCTTTCGCAATGTCTATAGAAGGCTTATCTGTTGTATGGCCATGCTTAGCCAGTGTAGATAGTTTCACTTTCGCTATGTCTAGTATAATACTTATAGGATAATCTGCTGTACAAGCGAGTGATCACCATAGCATAAGAGTTAAGACACACAGAAAAGCCATAGCATGCCTGTGCAGGGAAAGGCATGGCTGTCACCTGGGCATGGGATTGGGAAGATGCTTTGTTTTCACAGTCACACAATTTTCTCTGTCTGTGCTGAGTGTAGGACGTTACATGGACATGCATGTGTGCAAGTGTGTGAGTGCGTTCACACAGCCAGGGGGAAAGCGGTAGGCACTTAGTTTGATTAAATTAAGAACTGACCAAAAAGGGATGTTTTTTTATTGTTTCACACATTTCTGGTATAGATCTTGTCTGCATAGTATGCACATCTTGTGTGCAAGCCTCCTTTTCAGAAATTATCTGTGCTAAAAAAAATAATGCCTATGAACTTACGTAAATCTTTTTTTACATAAAGGCAAGAGGCAGGCCTAAATTTTGAGAGGGAGAGGAGTTAAAGAGAGGTACTTGAAATTTACCAACAGTTAAAAAGGCTAGAGCCCTCTTTTTTCAGATAGCCTTTGCAAAATGCATGAAACAATGCAATGAACCAAGGACAACTACATGAACATGTATGTGCATATTTTTGCAAATATCATGTGTGTGAGATGGCTTTTAAGCAATAACTTTGTCTGTAACAAAACTTTGGTTATGAAAAAGAAATTAAAGCGTAGGACTGTTGGTTTCATTATATCCCAGGTCCACTGTAATTGCTTTATGTAAATCTTTTTATCAACATTTAATATATTGCTCAGGAAAAGTCACTTCGTTAAAAAAAAGAGTGGGTAGATGGAGGAAGAAAATGACCTTCCTTTTTGCCTCAACAACTAAATAGAAAAACAAACCAGAAAACTGCTATTACCCAAATGCTCTCCAATCGCCCATTCCCAATCAATTTATTAATCTTTAAACTTCCAATAGTAATGAAGGTCAACATGCTATGCTGAACATTCCTTTCCCCACCCTAGTTTCACCCCTCCCCTCTTCACATTGTTGTTAATGGCACTCCTGGAGTATGCCAGCTTAGTTAAAAAGAGTGATCTGCACTGGTTCATGGGTGGTGAGAGGAAAACAGTTTTTTTCTTCCTGCATTTTTTGGCGATGTGGACTTCGAATTATGAGAATTGACTTTCTTTGACTTCGAATAATGTGTTTGAACTCAAGAAAGCCAAAGAAGAGGAAAAAACTTCAGATGGTGAATACTTCGATTTATGAGAAATTCAAATAATCAGACTTCAGTTTTTGAGGTTTCCACTGTATTGTTCTCCTATCTACATGTATCACAGATTAGGGATGAGAATATTACAACCAATGAGGCAAACACAAATGAGTGATCATTTGTAGGTCCAACAGTTTTGAGATGCCTTACAGTGACACAGGAGTAAAGAAAGTAAACACCATGATGATGAAAGACATCTCACATCCACTCGGAACACAAGTTTCTGAATGATATGAAAGTTGAAGAAGTGTTTTGTATAAATGTAGAGAGATTCAGGAAGTCTTATATATTTATATGATCAACTTTATCATGTAATTTATTGTCCTTGTCTTATCTTTAATTTAACATGTTAACAAGTGTGTATGCCTCTGGATGGATGTGTGTGTGTGTGTATACTCTCATGTGGCTGCAAATCCAGTTGTTAAGCTGACCAGTTCAAAGATTTTTTTCTTATGAAAACAGCATTAGTACAATGATATTATTTATTTGTGAAGCAGTGCTCTGAAATGAATCAATTGGTGGTCTGCATCACTGAGATCAAATCAAACTTTTAAAACAATGCTTTTTTGTATAGAAAGTCTTAAGCATGTGTAAAGAAAGGTCTCCACATAGAGAAGTGTGTAGTTTTCTATTCAATGTTCAACATTTAAAGTGAATCATACAGAACAGCAACTTGTCTCAATCTGTAGGACTGCTACGTATCTTAGTTTAAGCAATCATAGTTTTAAAACTAAATACAGTTATACCCTCTGAATGCTTTCATATATCTATCATCAAACTGTTTAAGGGCACTAGGTAATGATAGAAATTGAAGATGTCTTCTATTGTAACAAAATGAAGTGTGTATTGGTAGTGTTCAGTCTACAGACAATACTGCAGTCCATTTGGGTATGGCAATCTTAATCTTTCACCCCTACTGAATGAAAAAGGGTGCTTTTAAGTAAGGCATTGCAATGTTGATTTTATTCTTATCAAAGCCAAATCAATACAAAAATAGGGTGATGGCTTGATTTTTTACATATTTTGAGAATATTAAGACAAAAGAAAATAAGTATGCAAATCCTGATGATCACCAATATAGTCATAAAATGTTGATAAAAACTGCAGAGTTAACAAATTTGGACCCCATTGCATGCACCTTCTGGAAAAAAATAAATAAGGGGCTGTTCAAATATGATGTCACACTTTTTGGGGAGATT
>BLXT01008186.1:771368-782995 GCA_019648995.1 Plakobranchus ocellatus
AAAACTCTACAAATTTCTGGAAATCTATCCCATAATGCAAGCGTAGAATGTTCGAAAATATAGATCTAGAATATTACATCATACTCCTAAAATAACATAAAAGCAGTCTTCAAAAAGACATCAGGAAAAACCCCTGGGCTAAATATAGAACATGAGTCACGTTCGTTTACGTAATGAATTCTCCTTTGCTTTGCATAAATTAACTCCCCTAAACTGGTTCTTTCTAGAACTCTCGAGTTGACGTGCGTTCAATAACAAACCCTAAGTCTAGTTTTTGTTACATCAATCAATGCTGGTTAGGAACTTCCCTTTTGTGTTAAGATTTTCAGCTCAAAATATGCTGGTGTGTTTAAAATGACCAATCTGAAAGAAATATATTAAAAAGGCAAAAATTAAACTATTTGCTAATTTGATCTTGTACTAAACAACTTTTTGGGATTCATTGTTGAAAAGAAAAAAAAAATAACCTGTAATATATGATTTCTCAGGTTCACAATATTTTTTGTCTTCATTGTGCTATGTTCCAGGTTTAAGATAAGGTGTTTGAAAATTTTAAAAAAGTATATTGCTCAGATACACCAGGAGATTATGAAAACAGCATTAACTCAAAATTAGAAAACTGTGCTATGTTTTTGTTATTTCAAAACTGCCATCTTAAGAAAATGTGGGTTGTCTAAAAGCTTGAGTATATTTTGCATTATGTTGATAACTGATTTTAAAAACAAAAATGTTTTGTTGCAGATGGTCTGCAAACCTCCTTTTGAAGTTGAGTTAAGCAAAGATGATGGTAAGGTGCTGGCTTTGCAGTGCTCTTTCCCCTCCCAGGAGCAAATGTTGGAGGAGTCGCAGTACTCAGGGCAAAACCCAGAGGCAGAGCAGATCGGTATGTTGGTTAAAGCTGGAAGAAGCTCTTTGGCAAGAAAATCAATGTCTTAACATCCTTCCCACCTAAAAACTAATTTGACTTTTTTATGTTTGACATGGTTGCCACTACTGTCTCTTTTCATTTTCAGACTAAAACAAAACAAGTATTGAATACAAGATTTACAGTAGACCACACCTAAACCGAAAACACCTGAACCGAAAAAACGGCTAAACCAAAAAGAAATTGAAGAGCTTTCCGTTTTTCCTCTTATTCTTTCTTATTAAACATGCAGTAAACCGAAAGCGTTGGCTGCCTTACTATCGCTAAAGCGAAATATAAACTTCCGGGAAAGCCCAGTCATTGTCAGACCGACACATAAAAAAAATCTGGGTTTTTTTTTTTTTTTACCCACCTTGCCCTTCCCTTTGTTTCTCGCATACTCCATGCAAACCCAATACTGTTACCGGTACCTCACATTACAGACGGCCAGGCCCGATGTCTGGCTAGGTCTACTGCACACACCTGCCCATCCCTTCTCTTACACCACTCAGTTACACAGCGGGACTGTGCCAGACACTCCCAACATGTCTAGATCCTGTCAGCGCTTAGCTAAGCAAACACTGTTGCATCACAGCCGGTAATAAAACCATCTCTCTAGTTGAGAACTTCAGTACCGTAAAACAATAGGTGATGATTAAATTGTAAAAGTAGAGACTTCTGGACCGGAAAACTCACTTTGGCGATGATGAAATTGTGAAGGCTCTATTATTCTACATCAATATCAGGCGCAAGAACCTCTTAACTGAAAAGGAAAGAGAAGGAGATAGAGAAATGGATAAAAAAGAGAGAAAGTTTCTTGGATCGACGTGTTCATTCACACTGTGGTGTGACGGTGGGTGGCATTGATTTAACTTAATATTTTGGAAGCTGGTCACTCTCCTTTATTAATCTTACTGATTTAATGCGCCATGCTTAAACCAAAATAGAAATCATACTCCCTAGAATTTCGGTTTAAATGTGTTCCACTGTAGAATGTAAGAGATATAAAGTTTAACAAATTCTCGTTTTATAGAGAAAGGTGGAAATTGCCAAATAGGTCTAATTAAATTTTTTTAGCTTTGGAATCTGTTTTCTTTTTTGTCTTGATACCAATCATAACCGGAAAAATTAAAGCTAGCAGATACGAAAAATACCCAAGTTCAAGAACAATTTGCTATTTTAAAAAATCCTCTTTTTTGTACTTATCGCTAAACTAAACTAACCAATGGTGCTTTAACCTTTTGTCATAAGACAGCAGAATTGCAAGGAAATGCAAAAATCTGAGAAAATTTCCAGTTACCCAATATTACATCTTTTGCATCAGGAAATGTTGGTCAAGTAAAGGCCCAGTTGCCATACTTCTAACTTATCAATTTTTATTTATATTGAATTTTCCCTTAACTCACGTGTGGCTGAGGGTTTGGAAATAATTTGAGCACTCGTGGCTGAGCTTTTTGGGGTTTTTCAAAAAATTGTTTAAAAAAAAGTATTTAAGCTATATTAATAAAATCTGGACTGATTCAAGACAAAAACAAACTTGTTGGAATAAAATAAACCATTAAGACACATCTAAAATGTTGATTTTTATGTAATTTTTGTGAAACAGCACACATTTTGGTTTTTCGAAAAATTTCGGACATTGTGATGTAGGCTGAAATAAAATTCATTAAAAAAAATGTCCTTTCTGTTGATTTTATTGATTTGTGAGCATGCTTGAGAGGTGTGAGAAGAAGAAAAAAAGCTTTAACAAAAATGTTCATTCTTGCTTCTTTCTTTTGCTTGTTAGAAGCCATCGTGTTGCAGTGATTCTTAGATCTAGTTCACTTTCAGAGCTATCTGAGAGTAGTGTCTCTTTTCAGTCATCAATAAAAAATGCGATGTCCAAATGGTATGAGACTAAGGAAATGGCTATACAATCGTAACAGGCGTTTCCCGTGGCTTTAGCGGGGATAGCATGGGAGTTACGGGAGGTTAAAAGTTGATCCTGTAGGTGTCACGGGATTCGCCCCAGCTAACAAAAGGCCTTTCCCCTCACCCCTAGGGGATCCTCCGCAAGTGAGTTTACAAATAAGTGACTAATGGCGTTTGTTTGCATTTATGTACTCTTTAGGAAAGAAGATACTATGTGTCTTGTTTTGTAGTGACACCATCACATGTCAAGTTATTTTAGTAGCCCACTTGTCTGGTCTTTTTTTTTTTTCAGTGCATTATTTGCTATAGTGCAGAATAATTTCATTTTGTTTAGCCTGGTATTGTTGCACATGGAGAAACATGTACAGTGGAACACATTTAAACGGAAATTCTAGGGAGCATGATATTGGGCATAGTGCAGTAAATAAGAAAAATTAATAAAGGGGAGTAAGTGGCTCCCAAATTATTCAGTTAAACCAATCCCATCCATCGTCACATCACAATGTGACATGCACGTGCCTATCCACACATCTTTCTCTCTATCTCCTTCTCTTTCCCTTTCAGTTAAGAGGTTCTTGCGCCTGTTATAGATGCAGAATTTCAATAATAGAGCTTTCATAATTTCATCATTGCCTAAATAAGTTGTCCGGTCCTGAAGCCCTCTACTTTTATAATTTAATCATTGCCTAAGTTTTCTGGTTCTGAAGTCCTCAACAAGAGAGATGGCTTTATTATTGGCTGTGATGCAACAGTGATTGCTTAGCTTTGCCCTGACCACACATGTAGGGAGGTGTCTGGAACGGTCCCGCTTGAAAGAGAAGGGAAGGATGAGTGAGTGCAGTAGACCTAGACCTAGCCAGACATACGGCTTGGCCTACTGTGGTGTAAGATAGTGGTAACAGTATTGGGTTTCCATGGAGTAATGCAAGAAAGAAAGGGAAGGGCAAGGTATGTCAAAAAAAGGGTTTTTTTCAGGTGTTAGTCGGACAGTGACTGCGCTTTCCTGGTTGCTTTTATTTCGCTTTAGTGATAGTAATGCAGTCAAGGCTTTCAGTTTACTGCATGTTTAATAAGAAAAAATAAGGAAAAACTGAAAGCTCTTCAATATCTTTTTGGTTTAGCTGTTTTGGTAAAGGTGTGGTTTACTGTAATATGAATCAGTGGAGAAGTTGTCTAAACACAGGAGCTAAACAGTGGCTCAGCATACAACAACTGCTGTGTTTAAATTGAAGCATTGGTGTTTTTTGTACAAACCCCATAAACTATTTTTACAAACACGCTTGCCCAGAGACACTTTCTTTTTTACTCTGTCTCCCACCCTTAAGTATAAAAATATAGGTTACAAATTACAAATATGCCTATGTCTAACATTGCTACAGTAAATAGTCTTGCACAGCATCATATTCCGTATGACAAATAGGAACAAGGGTATCAGTGATTTGGCATGCTGCTGTTTAATTTTTGTCACTCAGAGAAGGCAACATGATGAATTGAGTGATGACGAACTCAACACTTTCTTGCGAGTGGCAACAATGAGCCTTTTAGAATAAAGACAATACTGTTATTATTTTTTTGTGAAGATTAAAATTTGTATTTGACAGTAAGCATTTGATGATGAGGATATAAATACAAAAATCAAGTCCACAGGGACCAAAAAGAAAATGAATTTGTGAAAGGTTTAAACATACAATACTTTTATTTCAGATGATCAATTTGAGATACAAGAAGTTGCCATCCATGATGGAGAATGGAAAGACACAACATTCTCTGTGTCGGCCGCAACCATGGATGCTGTAAGTATGGCTGTTATAACTATCGTTTTTGATACATCTGAAAAGTAAACCCATCATCATATAATGGTGAACAATAATATGGTGATTAAAGCAAGTGTCTGATTTTTGAAAAATGAACAATAAATGGCATTTTCCACATGTTAAAATGATTTTTATCACCTCCATGGTGTGAGCTTTGCAGCAGTGAAAACCTGATATAGATCAAGATCAAGGCATTATAATCTCTTCAGACAAGGAGAATGTTCACCTTTAAATGCATTTTCCTCTGGGTGTTATATGGCACCTCCTTCATTTTTGGACTGATCTCAAGACGATAAGCTTTCATTTTTACCTTTAATATTTATATCTGAATAAAATTTGCTTTATTTATTTATGATAGTTATACAGTGGAAACCTGATATAACAGGGATGGTGGGACCAGAGCAATAGTCCTGTTGTATCAGATCCCTCTTAAATCAGGAATGCAATGGAAGTAAGCATTTATGGACTAATCCAGCCTGTTTTGTTAAAAGCCTGGATGATTTCATACTTTTTGTAAATTGAAAGGCATTTTCTTTTGCATTGTTGGTGGTTATAATGAAAAGAAGTATCTGTCGCTGACAGGGCGCATAACTGTGTGTGTGCAAATTTAATGTGAAAGCCTCAAGCAAGCTCTGCCGCATGACTCGTTAGATGTTCATGTGGCTAAGCCAAGAGATAGGCTGAATTATGTTGCACACAGCAGCCCTCTCGTGGTTCACCTGTTGTTGAGTGTGTAATTGCAGTGACTCAGTCTTGCATGGGCTCGTTCCGTGCTGTGCTCTTTCTGATTTGAGCAAGTCTGTGTCCCTGTTATAACTGATTGAGCTTCCATGAAACCCTGTTATTGCCGATAATTTTTAAAAGAGATAAAGATTGCAAAAAAAACAGAGATTTAAAAAATCTCTGTTATTGCAGGATCCCTGTTATAACCAGGCCTGTTATATATGGTTTCCACTGTACATTTAAAAGATCAAGGTCACCTTTAAAGCCATACTGATCTTATTTTTATTTAATTTCAAGATAAAGAAATAAATACCAAGTCCAAGTGAAAAAAAAGGAGCTGAAATTGTTAAAATTAATTAATAAGACATCATGAGAAAATAGGGCAATCACTTTTTCAAGTTTACTGGCCATAGGTCAAATCTTGCCTTTTTGTACTCTCCAAATAATTCGTTAGAAATTTTTTATTTAAAATCCAACCTCTACAGTACATTTAACATCTTTTGTTAAGGATAACTAGGCTGTATATCTACTTGGAGAAGAAGTTTTAAAAACCCTTCTATTCAGGTTTTAATAAACATATTCTGAGCATTAGAATTAGATTAAAAGACTAAGTGAATACCAAAGCAACTCACTGATTTTAAATGTAACAAATGGGATTGTTGTAGTGAACCCTTTAATAGTGTAATTTGGAGAAGAGTGGGAAAATTGCTCATTGCTGTGTAAGATTTGACCTTTGGAAAAAGAGTGATGTAAATGCTCTGTAAAAATTAATGACTGGGAAATAATTTTTTTTTCTGGAGGTCTTAAAAGAGAATGGCTCAGAAAAGTCAGTTATTTGGATATTCCTGTGAACTTTATTTTGAAGTTTTCTGTGGTACCAGTAAGCCAAGTGATTCAAATTGTTACATTAGTGCATGATTTGTATTTTAATCCTTTCTTAACAATTCCAGGAGCTCTTTGATTTGCTTATGGACATGCTGGATGAAAGAGGCATCAATGATGAATTTATTGGCCACCTTGTTGACTACTGCACAGCCTATGAAAACAAGCAATATGTTGGTTTCCTCAACAGTCTGAAATCTTTTGCTGACAAGTAAAACCGACATGATTTTTAGAATTGGAAGCATAGTTTAAAAAAAACCCTTTCCAAAATGATGCTGGCAGAGGTTATTTAGTTTTGCACCAGTATATAATATAGTCATAAAGTCAGACTTGGCCTTGGAGGAGGACAAGTATTATGTTTTTTTTATTTGATTGAGAACAGAGGCTGTTTTACTAGTAGCATGCATTTCTTAAAGAGATGATGTGTGACAGTTTTTGCTAGTAATATGCAGCTCTTGGATGGATGAGTACTGTTTTTGAAATAACTCGTAAAGGGGAACAAAGAATTAGATAACGTGGAAAAGGTCAAAGAAAGAACTTTGTAAATTATTGTGAAAAGAAAATGAATTTATTTTGTTTTATGACAATTCAATTCATTTTCATATTAGGCTTTTCCCACCCATTTCTTTCCTGTGCTAATGATTATTGAGAGAGTGTGTCATTTTCTCACTCATGTACAGATAATGTATTGCAAAGGAACTCAATGTGTATAATTTGCTTTATTACAATAAAATTGTTTCAATTTTTTTTAAATGGCTAAACAATGTTCGTTTTATTTTGTAATTTGTCTAAATATCTTAACTTGTGTCTGCCCAAATTAAGACTTCATTTTAGCAGTAGCCCAACAGGAAAAAGCAAAATGTTTGAACAATTGAAGATATACCAATCTGGAAACAATTGTCTTTCCCAAGATAAAAAAAAATAAGGTTTTGTAGTGAACAAGTTATGTTTGTTTATATATTTTTGATATCTCAAACTGCTTTCAAATATTTTGCTTTCTTGGTTGGACAATTACTGACTAATGACTTGTTTCAAGTGGGGGACATGATGCTATACTCTTATCTACCTGTAAGTCGCAGCTTGTGGAAACTTTTAGAAAAAATATCCTAGTGAGTCAAATTTTTATTCAGCACAGTTGTGTCATACGCCTTTATACTACAGAGTATTCTACAATGACATCTTGTTATTCTTTTAATTTCAGTAAAGGCTAAAATTCCAGACTTACTCCGCTTCATCACTACTGATAACTTGTTTTTCAGTCCTATTTTCCAATTTTTCAAAAATATATTCAGAATAGCCTATATATTTAGAGCTGACATGCTTTTTGTTTTCAAGCATTAAGTGGCATTGCAAGCTGAATTTATTTTGAGACATTTTGGTTTATGTGTTCTCAAAGACAATGGCCAATAAGGGAAGTGAAAATCCTGGTATATTTTATCCTCATGGAGCTTCCATTAACATGCACAGTGACCTTCAGATTTAACTCATTCCATGTGTCTGTGCAGTATCACCTTGGAAATGCAAAAAAGGTAGTTGTTTGTTATTCATTCAGTAGAACACATTTAATCTGAAACTGTAGAAATCATTTGGTTGAGACATATTTTGTTTTAGCCACGGCAGTTTTATAAAGAAAAAATTAATTTGGGGATTGAAAATCATTTTGGTTAAACAGTGCTTTACTGTAACCGGTTATAGATTTGAGCTGGTTACTGATTCAAGTGCTTAAACTTCAACTGAAGTAAAGGTCTTCAAAGTACTTCAGTTATGTCTCACTATTGGCTAACGTCCACCCCTTGCTACAAAAACCGTCAAGATCAAACCAAGTATCTAATATAGTATTAAAAATGTATCAAGAAGATATCTCCCTTTTAACTTTAAGTATACAGAAGAATTTTTTAAAAATTAAATTGTATTAAATCGAAAGAATATTGGGACGGACTGCTGTATAGTGAGGTTTTTTTATGGATCCCTTTAAACCAAATGGCATTTGTGGCATAGGGGATATTGAGCCCGCCTGAGATCTGCAGGGACCATTCTGTTGTGGGTTCAAGCCCATCACAGCCACCATGACCTGACAGAGGGTGAGAAAGCTTGAAAAAAACTGGCAGGCTTCCTAAAAAAAATTCTTTTTTTTTTTTAATGAAACACTAAACATTTACAATGCCAGCCCACAGTCAAGGCATTAGTTTATGATTGTCTAACTATACTGGGTACCTAGAGGATTTTCCTAAAACTTTTATGTTCATGTATCAAATATAAGGTAGGTTTTCCCTGTGACTGACCCATTTCATTAAATTCCACTATGCTTATCTTTAAATTAATGTAGTGCAGTTTGTAAAATTGGCCAGGAAACAAAACTTCATCAAGTTATCCAATATTATTTTTATCATGACACCCTGTAAAGAGTCAATTTGACCAAAATTTGAAGTGAGGTTAAAGGCTCATGCTTACTTTCACTTATGTGCTGCAGGAGTGAGTCAGTTGATTCTAGATCAAACACATCCTTCCCACCCCAATCCAATCGTTCACGACAGGCCTAAGCAACTCCAAAATTCTTCCTCAAAATAAAAATGTGTTGTCAATACAGTTCAAGCCTCTTGTTTACTCTTTTAATAACCAAAGGTAAAATGTGATAAATTATTTGTGTGCTTGGTAATTTTATGATAAACTCATTTTGGGCTCATGGTTGCCATAATGATATTGATTTTAGCTTAGAAATGAAGGCATTATTGTCAAGGCTAATGGGATTATAAACAGCAGATGATTATGGAAATTCAATGTCTTGGAGAGATTGAAAAAAAGAACATCAAAGTACTGTAGGCCTACATCTTCATTCTTTAACACTCCAATCCAAAGAAGTTTAAAGAATGGAGTTTCCTTTTTTTTTTTTTTTAAATTACACATGTAGGCCTTTACCGCCTACCTGGTTTTGCAAATTAGCCATGTTATATTGACAAGCACGGTCGTCTTTTTTCCTTAGAATCTCAGCAAAAGAAACAATGTTCAACATTGGCCCATTGCTTTTCTTAGGGGATTTTTGGTAGCTGTCAGACAATCAGCGACAAATCAGGCCGCCCCATCAATTTGAAACCCAGTAAGACTAAAAATGAGATATGCAGAGGGCGTAATTCCTTATTATAGATAACAGCCACCCATAGACCCCCAATGCCTTGTGGGTTAGTTACAAAACAAAGGTTAGCGGAGAGCCTTCACACAATACAGCAGTAAGCAAGGGGAAACCACTGCTTTAATTTTCCCTACCAAAAAAATCATGAATGCATTATCTTCATTACTCATAGAGATGTAATCTAGAATTTACATCCTTGATTTAAGTAAGATGTACATCATAATGGATCATTTCTTTTAAAGGCGATGGGTAGTCTAGATCCATCTAGACCATTTTCACTTACAGGTCCAGATGATTAGTTATGAGAGTACCTGTGTATTATTGTTTTGTAAACAGCTTGAAAGTGAAATATTTTCAAAGCATGATGGTATAATATGTTCAACATGTAAATTTACATACAACTTTATTTATTATTTTTCAAGATTTAACAATCTTAATAGCAATAAATAGACCACTTCTGAGAAAGTTGAATACGTTATAGGCATCGTTGCCTACTAATAAACAAATGAGACTACTTTGCAGCAGCATATTGCACTGATTGGAATTAAATTTATTCAGAGAAAATTATCTTTAGCTGATAATACACAGTTACACATAGGCATCGAAATTTCCTTTCATAGCCAAGCTTTGTAAGGATCTGGCAATATTAAAATATCAACATTTTAGGTATTGCAGTCTTATAAGATTTTTGTTGATGTTGTTGAATTAAATAGTACTTAGGATATGAGTTCATTTCTTTACTAAAAAAAATATAGCATAATTCGTGACCTTAGTGCTATCTTGTACTAAGTCCATTTTTTGGACTTTCAAGGAAACTATTCCTATCCGAAAATCGGGTTAGAAATACATATCTTAAATAGAGTTTCAACATGATTTATGGCCCTTGTTTTCGATGAACACAGAAGCAAGTTGTATTAAATCCTGTTTTTTCTACGTCTTTTCAGTGCTTTCGTGTACTAAGTTCATTTTACCCAATCATTTTCAAGAGACTGAAATTCCTCCTGTTTGTTACTTTGTACCAAATCGAAGACTTTCCTACTAACTCAGTGCTTTCTTGTGACAACTGATTCGACCAATCAAATGCGTCCCTCAAAGCCTTCTTTTTCAAACTTAGATGGCTGATACAGTAGAACGTGATGATCATAATTATGATTTAGAGGTTATTATTATAGTTTTTTAATGGATAAAATGGAAATTTTTATTTGACTTGACCTTAATTTTTAGTTACAGTTTAACAATAATTTTGTTTCGTGTAGGTTTAGTGATTTTGAACAGTTAGATAGACCTACCAGTAAAATTCGGGACTTAGTACAGGTTAGCACTGACTATTGACCGCATTATGCGATGAAGAATAGTTAAAATAAACGTGTGATATAGCACAAGTAGAAAAATAAACTTAAAATAATAACTCCTTATTTAGTAGAAAACATTTTTTTGCTTACAAGCATCGATTCTGTAGCTATTCTCTATTGTGTATCTGGAGGGGATGAGGCAACGCAAAAATATTTTGAAATTTTTACACTATTTCTGTTTTGATCCAATGCATTTTGGATCTTTCAGAGTCTGAAACAAAATGACAATGATGGAGCGTCCAGTCTACAATCAAGAATAAATTTTGCTTATCGCACGATCCCATATTCATTCTGAAATTGAATTTCATATCAAAATGGTTCCAGCACCTCATGAATGTGAAGGGACAATAACATTGAATTTAGAGCCTTTATCACAAAAAGAATATCCCAATCGTTTATCTTATTAAACTAAAATGATTGTTTGGTAGGCTTATATATTTGTTTCTTGAAATAAACTCTTACGATCGTCAAAATTTAAGCCTGTCTTTTTAAAAAGTTGTGTATTAATCTTGTAGTATGACTGTTCAGTGTCTATATATCAAGTGGTAAAACTCAATAAATAGCGAGTAAAATGCCGAGCATTTTTTAAGCTTAAGCGTTAAGGTAGTAAGATTAGGTACCACAAACTGATTTTTCAAACATCACAAAATCATATAAAAACATTTGTGCTAGAAAGATCTTTGAAAAACTTGAAGTTTGCAGCAAATTTTATTGAAATCGGATGATAGATAAAAAAATTATAGCATTTTGAATTTTCATGACAATCGATACATCAGAAATAATCATATCGGACCATTTTTGAGAATTAATAATTATCATTTTGTTTAACTTAATAGACAAATTACATATTTTTCAAAAAGTTCTATGCACTGGCTTAGCACACACAAGTTTTCATTTAGATACATGGCAAAAAA